>RJWM01007920.1:0-75604 GCA_004363535.1 Dasyprocta punctata | reverse complement strand
CTTGGACTGTAACAGTAGGGGCAGAGGACTAGATCATGTCACGGCACCCCACCCTACCCTGCAACGAATGACCTGGGAGGACAGAGGCTGCCGGGGGAAGAGGAGCACAGGAGACTGGGCAAGGACCAGGAGGAGGCACAGGAGCTCAGGGCCGGGGGCAGCTCGGACTCTGTCTGAAAACAGCACAGCGACTGGGAGGAGACGTCACCAAGAGAAACAGGGTAAGGAGGGCGAGGCTGCTAAGGGACACACAGGGAGTACTGGCTGGAGACTCTGGCCCCAGGTCCCCATGTCTGGAGGCCAAGATCAGCCTCAGATCCAGCACGAACTCTACGGCAGGATTGGCAGTGTTTCAAGTAGTTTTGGGCTCTTGACACCAGAAGAGCTTCTCCTCCTCCTCCTCCTCCTCCTCCTCCTCCTCCTTCTTCTTCATTTGCTGGTTTGTTTCCCTTTCTTTTTTTGTTTTGTCTTTTATTTATATCTTTGTTCTAATCTATTCATCTTCTTTCCCCTTCCCTCAATTTACCTGTCTAGACTTAATCATATTTTCATATAAGTGAATAGTTTCTCTAATTTTTTTGCTTAGCTTCAATAATCCCTTGCTTACTCCTTCATTCTTCCTCTTCTGTCCTCTTCTCTAGTTTCCCAAAGTGTAATCATCTGTCATCCTCCAGCCTGGCTTCTACTTTAGTTCTTTTCAGTTGTCTCTGTTCTATCCACTATCCTTAAATTTCCATGCTACAGGGTAGAAACACTCTACTAAGGGGAAACACTTTGCGTACAAGCTCCCAATTTACAACTGGTTCTGTTACATAACTATAGATTTTGCTTCTATGGTTAAAGGTACAAAATTAATAGTTCCCACAGTTTGTCAGTTTCTAAATTGTGCTTGATGCTATTGTCAGTGCTAATTATACTACTCTAGCTAGGATGTCATATCTGTTTTATTCACTTGTTCTCACTTTTATAACAATATTGGAAAATTCTGGGTTAATAACTTCATCACACCCCAGCACCAAAGGACTGGGGACTGAGCCAAACAGATACCAACATCTCATTCTTAATTAACTGGAGAGGTAGGATCTTGGGACAGACACAAATAAGGAACTTCCTACCAGAGAAGACACCCTGAAGAGCAAACCTTGCCTGGAGAGGCCTTGGTACTAGTGATAGAGCTACCTACTCAAAAACCTACGAAGATCAATATGGAAAACAAGATAAAAATTTTTGAAATACAAAATGATAAGACAGAAGCAAAATGCAACCCTACACCTCCAGCCCACCCAGAAAAAGTCCAGGAGACAATGAGACAGAGGAAAATGGAAGACACACACCTGACATTTTTGAAATGATAGTAACCAAAGTAAAGAAACAAATCCATGAGACTATAGAGGAAATCAGATCAGAAATAATCTCTCAGGTAGAAAAAGAAGTGTCAACTTTTACAAAGGAGTTGTTCAGCAAATCTAGAATAGAGATACATAAAAATAGATGAAGATAGGAAGAGTTTGGAAACCTTGAATGATCAATATAGGAAAGAAATAGAAAGCATGAAATGGATTCAAACAGATATTCAGGAAATTAAAAATTCCATTGAAAGCAGGCAAAACTGCTTGAACAAAACTGGAGACAGACCTTCAGACCTTGAAGACAGGATCTCAGCTAGTGATCATGAAAGGAAAGATCTCTTGAAAATAACAGAAGATCCAGAAATAACAGTTCAACAGCTGCAAGATGATACAAAGAATAATATGAAAGCAGGAGTCAATACAAATGACATAAAAAAGCTATTTGCAGAAGTAATAGCAGAAAATTTCCCAAGCATGGGAAAGGAATCTGACATACAGATAAGTGAATCATATAGAACTCCAATTAGCCATAACCAAAATAAATCTACACCCAGATTTATAATAATCAAAATCTCAGAAATTCAGCACAAGAAAAGCATATTAAAAGCTATTAGAGAAAAGAAACAGATCACCTATAATGGAAAACCCATCAGAATCACAGCAGACTTCTCAACACAAACCCTCAAATCAAGAAGAGTTTAGAGTGAAATATTTCAAGTCCTGAAAGAAAACAACTTCCAACCCAGATTGATGTTCCCTGAAAAACTATCTTTCAAAATTAATGGAGAAGTAATATACTTCTGTGGCAAAGAACAACTGAAGAAATTCATGACCACCAAACCAACACTACAAAGGGTACTAAAAGATATTCTAGAAAGAGAGAAAAATGACCACAATTCCAAGAAAAACTATGGAAAGAAACCACCAAGCAGGGCAAGCAATTAAACAGGGGAGGAAAGTAGGGAACCAACAGCAGGAAAATAACACAACAAAAATAAGCCATTGTATACCAGTTATAACCATCAATGTAAGTGGCCTCAATTCACCAATCAAAAGACACAGACTGGCAGAATGGATCAAGAAACAAGATCCAACAATATGCGTCATACAAGAAACACATTTAACTCAAAAGAAAATTCATAGGCAAAGTCAAAGAATGGAAAACAATACTTCATGCAACAGGAACCCAGAAAAAGCAGGGGTAGCTATTCTGCTTGCAGACAACATGAACTTCAAACCAGGAATGATCCAAAGAGATAAAGAAGTTCATTACATGCTTGTCAGGGGGAAGCTTCAAGAGGAAGAGATAACAAGCATAAATATCTATGCATTAAATACAGGAACACCCAACTATATAAGACAAATATTAATAGACATGAAAAATCAAATGAGCAATAACACAATTGTAATGGGAGACCTTAATATCCTTCTGTCACGAATAGATCAACCAGACAAAAAATCAGTAAAGAATTTTCAGAACTGAACTAAATCTGTGAACAAATTGACTTAGTAAATGTTTACAGGGTGTTCTACTCCACATTAGAATACACATTCTTCTGAGCTACAGATGGGACATTCTCTAGAGTAGGACATACACTAGCCCATAAAACATGCTTAAGTAAATGCAAAAGAACTGAAATTATCCCATATATATTATCTGACCATAGTGCAATGAAATTGGAATTTAACGGCAAAATATCCCACAAAATCTTCATAAACACATGGGAATGAAATAATACCCTCCTGAACAACCAAGGGGTCACAGATGAAATTAAAGAAGAAATTAAACTACCTCCAGTTAAACAAAAATGCAGATACTACATACTGGATCCTGTAGGACACAATGAAAGCAGTCGTAAGAGGGAATTTTTTTTTTTTAGTTTTTTTGGTACCAAGGATCGAACTCACAACCTCATGCCTACCAGGTAGACACTTATGCCACTGAGCTGAATCTCCGGCCCTATTTTTTGAGACAGGGTCTCACTATGCAGTTCAGGCTGGCCTTGAACTCACTTTGTAGCCCAGGCTGGTCTCGAACTCACAATGATTTTCCTGCCTCGGCCTCCTGAGTGCTGGCATTAAAGGCGTGTGCCACCATGCCCAACTCTAAGAGAGAAATTTATAGCAGTGAATTCTCACATCAGGAAAACAGAAGGAGCATAAATAAACAACTTAATGTTGCACCTGAAGCTTCTAGAAAAAGAAGAACAAGTCAAGCTCAACGCCTATAGGTAGAGTGTTAATGAACAAAACCCAGACTGCAAGGGAAATACTTTAAAGAATCAACAACTAGGATCTCATCTTATTAAAAAAAACTTTTGCATAGCAAAAGAAATCACCAACAGAGTGAAAAGACAATACACAGACTGAGCAAAAATTTTAGCCAATTGTCCCTCAGACAAATGACTTTTATTTAGAACATATAAAGAACTGAAAAAAATCAGACCCCTTAAATTGAAAGACTCATTCAAAAAATGGTCAACTGAGATCAATACACACTTCTCAGAAGAAGTAATACAAATAAATATATGAAAAAATCAGCATCACTGGTCATTCGAGAAATGCAAATCAAAACAACACTGAGATTCCATCTACCCCCAGAACTAATGGCTATCATCAAGAAATAACAAGTGCTGGTGGGGCTGTGGGGGAAAAGGAACCCTTCTCCACTGTTCGTGGGAGTGCAGACTGGTGCAACCACTGCAGAAACCAGCGTGGAGATTCCTCAGAAAGCTAGGATTAGAGGTCCCATTCTACGCAGCTATTCCCCTTCTAGCTATTTGCCCAGAAGAATTAAAAACATCATACTATAGTGATATATGTGCACCCATGGTTTTAGCAACATAATTTGTAATACCTAAATCTTGGAAATAACCCAAATGCCATCGGCTGAGGAATGGATGAAAAAGATGCAGTAGTTTTATACAAATGAGTACTACTTAGCCATGAAGAAAGTTAAACTCAACATTTGTATAGGTTAATGGATGCACCTTGAGAGCACACTCATAAGTGAAATAAATCAGACCTACATGGGCAAACATCACATTGTATCCCTGCTGTAAGAAACTGAAAGAGTAAATAAGATCCAAAATGTACAGTAGATATTATGAATTGGGAAGAAATTGTTCCAAAGGAAAAAGGAAGTAGGATGGATGAAAGGGGAAAGGACGACCGGGAACAGCGAATAAATGCCAGTCAGTCATCCTGTGGTGTCTCTTAGTTCATTAGAAAGGAAGGCTTGTGCTGACATCGACTGGAGCAATTTTTACGTCCATATCTCATACCCTGAGCGACTACTTTAAAGATAGCAACTTGTAACGTGCTCACTATTGTTATTCTACTACTTTGCTATGAAATTTTGTTTTACCTTTTTTCCATAAAATAAAATTAAAAAGAAATACAGAGGAATGACTTGAGATCAGAGCAGAACTTCTCACTCCCTCACGTCTTCCCATTGTCTCGCTCCCCAGAAGTCGTCACCACTAGGATCTTGCTAATGGCCCCCTAGATGTTTAAGGGTGCACTGGAGTGCTGTTGTGTTTTCACACCGTCAGGTCGCGTTCTCCGCCCCACACCGCACATCTCTGCTGGGCGCGTGAGGACCTGCGCTGTCTGCCTTAGATGGCTGTGTGGGTCCTGGGCATCTTTTCATTGTGGAGAGACTCCTTGGCCTTGGATTGGTGAGTTTCAGGGGGCCGCGTGCTGGAAGGGGTGTGTGCTGCGGCAGAGGAAGCACTCGCTCTGAAGCGGAAGCCGAGCTCAGACTGGGTTTGCTGTGTGTCTGCGCTGGATTAGCTAATGATCAGCTTGTAGCACCCAGCTGAACTGAATCAGCGTGGTGCTGGGTGTGGAAGGCCCACTTGAGGATTGTTCCCAGTGATGTTAGAGGAGGACGGGAGGGGAGGATGTTGTGCTGCTGAGCCTCCTGGAGAAACTTGTCACGCTGTTTTCCTGACCTGAACTTAGCTGTTCTCATTGTCAGTGGAGCTCAGGTCCCCTCTGTCACTGAGGATGGCTGCAGTTCTCTTTGGGGCAGCCCTGGTCTTTACCTTGAGCGTCGCTTCCTGGCTCCAGTGCAGACCCCTCAGCCTGCTGGCACAGATCCTTCACCCCGCTGGCACAGACTTTCTAGCTTCCACCACTGACCTTTGGGCCTTCCCAGTGCAGATCCATGAGACAGACTTGCATGAGACATTGTCATGGCCTCTAGGCCTCCAGCTGGACTCGTGGGGGACATTGTCATGGGCTCTAGCCTCCAGCTGGACTCATGCAGGACATTGCTGTGGGATCCAGGACCCCAGTTGGGTTCTTTGGGTCTCCAGTGTGTGGACAGATCTCCCACACTCTTGCATTTGACTATTTGGGTGACCATTATAAAATAATTCTATAAATTATGTGTCCTGTATCCAATCTTTTCCCCTGCAAACCCCGACTACAACAGTGTCTTTGAGGGAGCGAATTTCCTGCTATGTCAGGAATGGAAAAGGATTGTGTGGGCGAAAGTACAAACCTCACTAAATGCACCAAGTGTTATTCTCTTGAGAGCCAGTGAATCTTGGCCAGGGTGGCCCAGGGGGTGTCCGGTCATCATGTCTGGTGACATCCTCTTGGGGGGAGCCGCCCGCAGATGCACAGGGAGTGCAAAGCCACAAACTCGCTGTGCTGAACAACTCGGAGGAGGAAGCGGAGCTTCTCTGCCCTCAGCCTTGGTGCCAGGGGAAGGTGCTGCCCGGCCGGAGGTCCAGGCGGGTCCCAGCAGCAGACCGCAGTCCCTCCAGGCAGCCCGCACTCCTCCATGGAGCACAGCCTGGGCTCTGCCAGGCCGGGGCCAGGGCAAAGAGGGCGAGGCACAGACAGGCTGGCGAGTCACCAGGGCCCAAGGCCGAGCACCTGCAGGGGAGCAGAGCCCGGTTTTTCTGCTTCTCACTTTGACCAAATCCTGCGGGCTTGGAGTTCTCCTCTGCAAACGAAGGATCTTGGGACTTTCATTGATAGTTTGATGCATGTTTATTAAAAGCCTGCCCTCCCTGTCCTGCACTGCTCTTGACGATAGAGTCATCCTTGGAAAGCAGTGGATGCTTACACAGCTCTTGCCATGCCGGGTGCTGTCCTGAGTGCTGCGTGTTACCGTAGTCAGCCCCGAGGGTAGCCCAGAGAGACCATCCACTGCACAGGCGAGGCCACCGAGCCGGAAGTGAAGGTCCCTGTCCACGCGCCCAGGGCAGATGCGGCGTGGAGGCCGGGTCAGAGCCAGCATGGTGGCCGGGAGCTGCGCGCCTGACCTCATGACTCGCACGCTGAGCGCCCGCCGCGCACTCGGCCTCGGCAAGCTCTTTTCACTCCTTGCATTGGTTCATTGCAGGTTGATGCTGGGAATCAGACCCAGGGCCCCACGCGTGTCAAACACGCACTGTGCCACTGAACTACACCCCAGCCCTGCATTCAGCCTCACAACCACCCACGACAGAGGGAGCCACGGTTCACAGGTCGGAAAGCAGAGTCCCCAAAGCCAGCTCACGGCTTTCCAAAGTGGCAGAGGGACCTCGAGCCCTTGTGCTCGGCTCCAGGCAGGCTGGGAAGCTCTTTGGGACAGCCTCGGGCCCAGGTGACACTGAGACACTGGGCAGCGCCCTGTGGGTCTCTGGGTCTGGGTGGTCTCTGCTGACCTTGGTGGATTGGTTCTCAGGCCTGGCTCCTGCTGGCTCGAGGGCACAGCCTGACAGACACCCTGGCCATGTTGGGGTGCTCAGGGGCTGGAGGTCAGAGCCGTCTTTCTCAGAATCCTCGCCGGGTCCTGGACAGGCTCCTGCTTCAGCAGCCTAGGAGGACATGGGGAGGGGAGAGGCCACCCCCAGCTCTCGCCAACGGGCGACCTGATGTGACACCCTCTGCAGCTGGGGTTGCTCCCCTTCCTGTGGAGACTGCTCCCCCCTCCCCAGCACATTCTGGCAGAGCCTGGGGTGCAGACCCTGCCAGTCCTGAGCAGCAGCCAAGACTTCTGGAGAGTCCGGAGCCACGGGCACCCCAGGTCCTGTGGGCAGGGGCTGCGGTGTGTACCTGAGGGAGCACATGATGGGTGACGCCCAGGGGACACGCGGACATGGGGAGACACGAAGTCCAGGACCACACTGTACCCTGAAGCCACCCTTTGGACCTGGCCTCTGCCACACAGCCCCTGCGGCCTGGCCACACCCTCGCCTGTGCACTGTGCCCCAGGACCCGCTCAGAGGGGCACCGCCTTCCTCTTATGCGCCCCGGCAGAGGATGGGTCCTCACCCACTCTCAGCCCCGCCGGGAAGCCACACCAAACTCTGAGTTAATTAAAGCCTCCTTGGAGGAGAAGGGAATGTTCCATTTGGTAAATTTAGAAACAGCTGGTTAGTTTCACCCATTACTTTTGCTCGAACATCAGCCGACCTCATTCAAGTCTGGCTTTTTATGAAGCTGTCCTTCCGCGGCTACCTGATAGCTACTAATTGCTGCAACTACATTTCTGAATTGCAAATTTTCTGCACTGATAAAAACTTTGATTGCCTGTCAGCTACACATAAGGAAAAGATCACAGTGCTAAATGAGGGGTTCCACGCTTGGATAATAATGCCTAATGAATTATTCAGGAAAGAATGGTTGAATGAAGCAGACAATTTGAAGGGTTACTAGCAGCCGCAACAGTTCAACAGGCAAAAGAACAAAAGTATCATCTTGAACATTACACTAATGATGAAAAAATGCGTATTAATTCTAGATTTGGAGAAAAAAGAAATGCCAATCTGATTTTAAAGGTTAATCATTATTTTCTCAGTAACGCGCTGCTCTTTGGTGTGGGGGGGCTGACGAGGAAGGGGGGGCCCTTTACTAATATTTTGGGATGTGTAATATTATGACATAATAGAGTCATATAATTTCACACACATCATTTAAATATTGTAAATTTCAAATTTCATCGGAAAAGATAACAGAAAGCTAACAGCGAGGCGGCGAGGGCTCCCTCCGGAGAACTTGCCGTGCGCTTGCTGTACGTGCCCGGCTCCCCTCCCCGGAGCCAGGGGCCCTGCAGAAATAGCAAAAGGAAATAAGATATATGTGATTAAACATATGCAAATACATATGATAATTAGTGACTCTTTCTGGCGGAATCTGAATGTGTTTTACATATTTTGCCAGCGTGCTGCTGATGCGAGTGGCAAATTCTTTAAAAGCTTCTGCCTATTGGGCCTGAAACTCAAGAAAACAAACCAATAAATCAGATTTTAGCGTCTGTCCAAGACTGACACATTTGCCACTTTCATAAAAAATATATTTCTGCCACCCAAAGTGCTAATTTGTTTTGACAGATGCTGTGGAGTTGCCAAATAGGAGGGGGGCGGACGATGCAGGAAACCAGGATGCAAAATCGTGCAATTAAATATGTTAGGAAGTAGGGCTGCAACTACCGCGATAGCACAGCAGCTCTGAATGTTTAAAAGCAGCCCCTGGGGGCCGAGGTTCACATTTCTGGGCCCTTAGGATCACCCGAGGGCATCTTGGATCAACCGAGGGCATCTTGGAAAGCTCCGGAGTGGCTCTGTGGAGTTTCAAGAGTAGTTTTTGTTGTTGTTGTTGTTGTTGTTTGTGGCACTGGGGATCAAACTCACAACCTTGCGCCTGCCAGACAGGCGCTTAAGCCACTGAGCCAAACTCCCGGTCCTAGTCTTTTGAGATAGGGTCACACTATGTAGCTCAGGCTGGCCTTGTGCTCACGTTGTAGCCCAAGCTGGCCTCGAACTCACAACGGTCCTCCTACCTCAGCCTCCCGAGTGCTGTCAAGAGTAGTTTTTGATTATGAAATGCAAGGTTGACCACTTTCGGCCTCCAGGAGCTGTTTCTTCAGCTTCAAGGCCTGTGGTCCTGGCCCCCAGTTAGTAATTGTATTATAAGGATGTCCGAGGTTGAGACGACACTCTTCGTGTCTGGCCACAGGCGGCCGTGTGTCTGATCGGGGACGGGACTGACAGTCTGCAGGGGCCGGGCACTCGGGTGATGAATGCGTCCCTGGGGATGGGCCCCTGGGTCTCTGCCGCTGTTGATAAACACATGCAAGTTGTGATGAGAACAGGCTTCCACTGACCGGCTGGTGCGACGTGCGGCAAGGTGGGCGTCCTCCCCGGGTCTGCTCCCCTGCGGCTCCCTGGCGACAGCCGGGCACCTGGGGTCTTGCAAGGAAATGCGCTGGGTGTAAACCAGGTGACGAGGCAGGCGCAGGCTGGGTGGCGGGCCGAGGCTGCAGGCCAGGCGACCTGTGTGGGCTGGGACGCGTGGAGCAGGGGACGCTGGGGCCAGGCCCGGCTGGCCCGTGGTTCCTCCTGAGCATCAGCAGCACAGTCGGGGTGCAGAGCGGGGTGCAGAGCGGGGTACAGAGCAGGGTGCTGCACTCTGCTCTGGCCACAGCGATGTCAGGTTGCCCCGCTGCCACTCCGTGGGTGACTCACAGCACCCAGGACCCTTTCCGCGCTGGACAGGGAGGGGCGCTGCAGACCCCACGGCTGCGGGCCTTATCGCCTGTCTTGCGCCTCCCAATCTGCAGAGTGATGTACGGAGTAGACAGTTTCATTTCCTGCTTCACAGATGAAAACCTCATGGGAGCGCGAAGGAGTGACGTCGCCTGGCTAGCCGTGGCACGGGGCCTAGAGCCCGCCCCTCCTGGTGTCCAGGTCTACACTGCACTCTCTCCGCTGAGCCCTCGAGGCCCCCGAGGGGCTGGACCAGCCGGAAGACGCCCCAGGGGGAGACGGAGGCTCGGCCTGCAGAGCGGTGTAGACAGCGGCTCCAGCCCCTCTTTTGGCTCCCTGGAAGCCGCTGTACGGAGCTGTGGTCCCGCGTGGCATAGGCTGGGGAGTCTACCCTCAGGTCATGAGGCTCAGGCCCCTTTGACACTGTGCGGTGTCCCGTGGCTTTAGCGTGGGAGGAGGAAGGGGACATCTGAGTGGCAGCTCTGCCCTCAGTCCAGCTCACCCCGGACGCCGTGGTGTGGTGATCTCTTAGTGGCCTGCAACCGTGGACTCAGGTTTCAGGACGTCTGCCAGTTCCAAGACCTGGTGATCTCACTCCCGTGTCCCGTCTGTGTGCGGCCTGTGGGTCACCCTGGCACCTGCCTGTGCCCACCGGGCTACCTAAGCCTCAGTTTCCCCATCTGAGTCACCGAGTGGGGACAACCCAGGGCTCGGTGGTGAGGACACCGCGACCCCCTTTCTGCATCGCCTCAGGACAAGCTAAGCAGACTGCCCACCCCGCATGCAGCACCCCACCCCTGCGCAGGTGGGCTCACCTGGCCCAGCCCTCCCCTGGCAGTGCTGCGGCCCTGGAGGACTCAGGCACACGCGGCAGTGCCTGTCCTGGGGCCCTGTTCCCCTGGTGCTTCGGGCAGCGCCCCCAGGCCGCCCCAGGCCGAGGTCTCCTGCTCATGCCGGAGCCTCCGGCTGCACCTGGGACGCGGACTGGAAAAGAGCTGAATTTGCCAGGATGTTTTGGGATGGCTCGGAAACCAACCAGCAACAAATCCATAAAAACAACAACGCAGGTCCTGGACCCCCGTGCTGATGGAGGTCTGCAGTGGGAGAGCAGGCCCTGAAGCCTGGCCCTGGACCGCGGCCTGGGGGACTCTGGCGGGACCTGAGAGCAGCTCACAGCCCCACAGGGACCCCAGGGCCGAGCTCCTGTCCTTGCTGCGCCCCTGAGTGCCTGTGGCCCTGGGGAAATATGTCTCCCTCCTCTGAGGACGCTGTCCAGGTCACAGCCACGATGCCCGGAGTCCTCGCTGGGCAGGCTCACGGGCTCGTCCTGGGGTCTGCACCACTGCACGTCTCGTCCTGGCCCCCTCCGCCACTCCTGCCCCGAGCTCCCTCCCTCTCGTCTGAGCCTGCGTTCCGCTTCCATGCTGCGCTCTCTGTCTCTCTTTTTAGATTCCGCTTCTGAGAGAGAACCTGCGGTACTTGCTTTTCTGAGCCTGGTTTACTTCCGTCTCCGTTCCACCCGCTTTCCCACAAAGGACGCTGTGCTCTTCTGCACGCGGGGCGGTGCACCCTGAATGTTCTGCTTCCCTCCACGCCCTGACGCGCGCCTGGGCTGGCCTCGTGCGCGGTGCACAGGGCGGGGGACCCGTGTGCCCTGCCCGCATCAGGCCTCTGTGCGGCAGCTGGGCCTGCAGCCTTTCCGCCCCGCGCTCCCGGGGTCCCCCCGCTGCCTGTGCTGGTGGCCACGCTGGCTTCGTGCCACGCGCTCAGCGGCAGCCGTGGTTTTCCGGGTTCCGGGGAGGTGGAATCTCAGTGGAGTTTGGGTCTGCAGTTCCCTGATGGCAAAGACCTAGAACACTTCTTTCATATAATTATTGGCCATTTGCACTTGTTCTGAGAAATGATTTTTCAGTTCATTTGCCCCTGTGTTGCTTAGGCGATCTGTCTGTCCTTTGGTGGATTTTCGGTTTTCAGCTCTTTTATGCACCCTGGGTATTAACCCCGTGGGAGGGTCACCGGGAGGACGCAGTGCCCCTCCTGCGGGCCATCTCCCGCCGTGTCTTGCCTGGGCAGCGCCCTTATTCAGCAGAGCCCCTCTTGTCTGTCCGCATCCTGTTCGCTGTGGGTTGACGTCCTCGTCCGGAAGCTGCCCCTCGGCTCATCGTGAATGGTTCCCCCTGTGTTTCCATCTCGTGGTTTCAAAGTTTCAGGCCTTCTGCTTGGGTCTTTGACCCATGCTGACTTGATGTTTGGGGTCAGGATGATATGGGGGTCTCATTTCAATCATTCACTCACGGATATCCCGTTACCCAGCGCTGCTTACAGAAGCTGTCTTTTTTTCAACACACGTCTTTGTGGCCTTTGCCAAGAATCACATAACCATAGTTACATAAGTTTGTTTCTGTGTCCTCTGTGCTATGCCATTGGTCTACGCACTGATTTTTGTGACGGTACCATAACTGTTTTGTACGAGGGTGTGTGGAACTGAATATTAAACCCAAGGGTACTGAGCTACATTCTCAGTCCTTTATAAAGTTTGAGTAAGTTACCCAGGCTGGACTGAAAGCTGTGACCCTCTTGCCTCAGCCTCCCAGAATGCTGGGATTACAGGTGTGTCACTGTACCAGGCTCATAGCATGCTATTTTTATTACCATGGCTCTGTAGTATATTTTGAAATTGGGTATTATGATACCTCCAGTGTTGCTCTTTTTGTTCAGGACTGTTTTGGTTACTTTGGGTCTTTTGTGTTTCCATATGAATTTCAGGATTTTTTTTTCTAGTTCTTGCAGAATTGACATTTTGATGGGGACTACATTAAATCTGTAGATCACTTTTTATTTTAATAACATTAATCCTGCTGGTCAATAAGCATGGGCCGTCTTTCCATCTTCTAGTATTGTCTTCAATTATTTTTCTCTAATGCTCTATAATTTTCCTGTAGAAGAGGTCTTTCACCTTCTTGGTTAGGTTGACTCCTAGGTATTTAATTTTTCAAAACTATCATGAATAGAACTTGTTTTCCTGATTCTTTCTTAGCGTGTTCATTACTGGTGTGATAGAAAAGCTAGTGACTTTTTTCCCTACCACTATGCTAAGCTCGTGTATCAGATGTAGCAGCCTCCCAGTGATGTTTTGAGGAGCTTCTATGGATACATCATCTGTGTAGGGCTCACTGGACCTCTTCCTTTCCTACTTCTATCCCTTTTATTTCTTTTTCTTGCTTCATCGCTCTGGCTACAATCCCAAGGCCTATGCTGAGCAGCAGTGGGACACTGGACGCCCTTACGTCGCTCCTGATGGTGGAGAAGGGCTTTGCCCGCCCAAGACGCCGTGGCTGCGGGTTTGCTGTGTGTGGCCTTCACCACACCGAGGTATCGTCCTTCTCCTCCTGGTTTCCCCAGGGCTTTTATCAGGGATGTTAGATTTTGTCAAAAGCTTTTTCCACATCGATTAAGATGGTCATGTGGCTTTATCTCTAATGATATTTATGGGATGTATTATGTTTACTGATTTGCATATGTTAAAGTGTCCTTGTATCCTTAGAATTAAACCAACTTGATTGTGGTGTCTGATCTTTTAATATATTGTTGCATTTTGATTGTAAGAATTTTATTGGAGATTTTTGCATCTATGTTCATCAAGTATATTGGCCTATAATTTTCTTTCTTTGCTGTGTCTTTATCTAAGCAGAGTATCAAGGTGATTGTTATGAGTCATATACAGATGACCCCTGCCAAAGACTCAGGTGCTCATAGGTAGGGTGTTTTGGAGGTGACTGGTTCTAGTGTGTGACTATGGATTAAGGGTGTACAGTAACTAAATTAGTCCCGATTGGTTTAGCTGAGTTCTGGACGTGGGTGATAAAGGTTTGCCCTGGTTTATCCGATAGACTCTTAGCCTGGAAGGGATAAAAGCCCACAAGGCTTGCTGTTGCTGCCTGCCCTGCCCTGCTGTGTTCTGTTTCTCCCCTGCCAGACCCCTGTGCCAGGCCACCCTGCCTTGGAGCCGCCAACCCGGATGGAAACCCCTGCACGCTGTGAGCTGACACAGACCTCTCCTCCTTTAACTTGTGGATATCAGGTATTTTGTCCCAGCAATGAAAAAGTATCTAAGACAGTGATACTGGCTTTGTAAAAAGAGTTTGGAAGTTCTCCTCCCATTCTGTGCAATGGCACGGTTTGCAGCCCACTGGTGTTAGCTCTTCGGTAAAGGTCTGATGGAGCCCAGCAGAGAGCCTGTCTGTCCTGGGGTGTTCTGTGGTGGGAGACTTCGCGACAGCTTAGATCTCATTGCTTTTTACTCATTGGCGTAGGTTTTTACATCCTCTTGGTTCAATTTCAGCATCCTGTAGACTTGTCTGAGGTTGGATGCCAGGGCTAAGCCCCAGCCCTGCGAGGACCATGTGCCTGGGGGTCAGCCTGTGACGCGTGGGCCCCTCTTCTCGCAGGCTCAGGCCTGGAGTCTCCCACCCCTCGAGGCCATGCTCCTTGGCAGACACGCGTGCTCGCGAGAGCCCAGGCCTGAGGTGGGCACCCTGAACGGGGCCCTGCCGCGGCAGAGAGCTGTGGAAGGTGAACTGGAAACGGGTGGGCACCCTGAATGGGGCCCTGCCGCGGCAGAGAGCTGTGGAAGGTGAACTGGAAAGGGGCGCGTTGCTCGTCCCTCTGGGCCAGCTTCTTCACAGTGCAAGGAGGGACGACGTCAGCAGGGTCTAAGTGCTGCGTCTCAAGGCCTCACACACCCTAGGTCAGTGCTCGATCGCCCGCTGACCCTTCAGCCCCCCAGCTTCTGGAAATCAGTGTCGCTAAGGTCTGATTACAGCAATATGCAGGCATTTAGGTATAGAGCTGGGTGTTGACCAACATGTGCGCTGCTTACCTGCACCGCCATAGCTCCAGACCTCTTCCTCCTCCCTGTGTGAGCGTGATTCCTGCCCCCGCCCCAGCCCCTGGTGTCCAGCGAGCATCTGCCGTCCCTAACGTTTCGCCTCTCCTAGGGTATCATGCAAATGGAATTCCATCTTACTATTGAGTGGTAAGAGCTTTAGAGATATAGTCCAGATTTTACTTTTTATAAAAATTGACCTCTTTTCATAAAAAAAAAGATATACTTCGAGGAATCCTAAATGGTTCTGGTGTGTAGTACTAAAGCATCCTTTGACCGAGAAGAAAATATGATATCAAAAACTTGTCCTTATAAAAAATTAACACCTTCCATCAAATCGTGGTTCACTAGTCACAGTACAACAGAATCTAATGTATTTTAACAAGAGTCACACAGGATGTTTGCTCAGGTGGGAAAATTCCTTTAGGAAGCTGATAAAATACAATAATCTTGTTTTCATTTTTTTAAAATGCACATTTAAATAAAACATCTGCATTCACTTTCAGAGGGTTGGGAGATGCCTAACACCTGCCAGAGGCCTGCAGAGACGGCCCCAGGGCCCTGGGACGGGCGCCCCCAAGCAGTTCCCGCTCCGCGGTGGGATCCTGGATGACACACGTGCCCAGCGCCAAGGGGAAAGAGCCCGGAAGTGTGGTAGGCTGTGCTGCTCGTGAGAGAAGGGGGACACGTCCACTCAGTTCCGGGGAACCCAGCTCCTCCGTGCAGCCCTGTCCCTGGCTCTTGGGGCTGAGGCCCCTGCCTGGAGCCTGCCCCCGAATCTGCTGTCCAGGCTGCTGCTCTCTGCAGTCTCCTCTCGGACTCTTCCCGCGTCCCCCGCGCACACACTTAATTGGCTGCACCTCGGCTCAGTTGCCGAGCGGATGGAGGCAGGGCGCAGCTTCCCCGCTCTTTGGCCCCTGCCCCAGCTCGCCGCACGATTCTGTATCATCAGCACTCGCCACGCATTTACATTTGTTCTCTTTTTTTCTGGGTCACTTGGAAAGCTGGAGGCGGAAAGAGCCTGACGTACTGACGGGGAGGAGTGGGTTGCGGCCTCCCCTCGCTCTTGGGCACTAGCAGCGAAAGCAGATGCGTGGTGGAGCCATGCGGAGAGGAGGGGCTTCAGGCAGGAGACGCTTTGGGGGACAGACAGATGTGCTGATGGATGCGGACGCCACGGAGAGACAGAGATGGCCCCTCTGCTCGGTACCGAGAGAGATCATGGACTCATTTTCAAATATGTTCCTCATTGAGAAGCCCTGGAAATGCAGGAGGCAGCTGGATCAAGAAGTCTGCAGCTCTGGAGTGAAGTCGGGCCTGGGGGCAGGCAAGTGGGGTCCTCAGCCTGGAGACCTGAACGCTGAGAAGCTGGACCAGGGTCTTGGGCAGAACTCAGGCTAGGAGGACACGTCGTCCCTTCCCCTGCAGCAGGCTGCGGGGTGACAGAGCTGTGTCACCCTGTGTCCCCGAGAGGAGCAGCCTGACCTCAGGGCACGCCTTCTAGACTAGGTTTGTTCCCTCTGAAAGTAAACCCAGTATGCAAAACATATCTACAGAGCACGTTTTGCTAAAGACGCTGGAGAGCTGGGATGAGGGCTGCTGTGTGCCGAGTGCGCGTCCTTCCCGCACCCCCGTGCCCCCACCATCCCCACCAGGCCTCACCCCCACCCCCGCCCAGTGAGCTCTCACTGCCGCACCCCTGGAGGAGGCGGCGGTCCTGAGTTCCGAGGTGCCTGTTTCCTGGGCCCCGCTGGGCCCTGACCTGAGTCCAGGGGCAGTGTGGGCACTGGCGGGGCTGCTTACCTCAGCACCCAGGCCACTCCCGCCAGCCCTTCCTCTGTGCCCTGTGGACGGTGGCTGGGGTCTCCATCTTGCCCACCTGATGCGCCCCACCCCACGCTCGGCTGTGGTTTCTCGGCCGCTTGGGGTAGGGTCCCAGCTTTCCAGTCACTAACTTTGTGTCGCTGGATAGAACCTGACCTCTGCGTGTCTCAGTTTCCTCATCTATAAAATAGAGAATAACAGGAACTACTTCCTAAGGTGCTAATGAAAATTAAGTTATTTAAAATTATTTAGTGCCTGTGAAAGACTCAGAACAGGGTTAGCCCATGACAAGCACTCAGCAGATGTTACTTGGGGGTGGGGTTCCTGGGGATCAAACCCAGCACCTGCACTCTGATCACCATACCTTTCCTTTTTACTTCATTTACTGATTTACTTTTGGCTTTTATTTTATTTATTTATTTAGTTATTTTTTGTCTTAGTAAGACAGGGACTGGCTTTCACTTGCAATCCTCCTGCCTCAGCCTCCCAAGTAACTAGGACTGCAGGCATTGCTACCTCAACTGGCCAAACACTGGTGCTCATTATTACTCCCCAAGGTGTGTGCAGCTGTTCTGACTCCTTGCAGGACTCTCCCCTTTCTGGTTTAACAGTTTTATTTTTAACTGAGGGCGCCTCAGAACCAGAGTCGGATCCTGTTTTCAAAAGAGAATACGAGCACTGAGCCACCTTCGTGGCCGAAGATCGGAGGTCTTTTCCTCGGTTTGTGTTTGTGTTTGTGCGGGAAAGGTGGCCGCAGTCCTGTTTGTCACCTGATTCAGAGTTTGCAAACAAAATTTTGCCAAGTGCTTCTTCTTGTGAACCAAACTGCAAACAAAAGCGTTCGTGAACCGAGCCCACTGCATTTGGTGCCCTCTGGCGTATGTCACCTGGTGTCCTGAGGGTGCTACCTCATCGTACCGTGTGGCGTGGACACGCGTGTGGTATGCGGGGACCGGTGTCCTCCCCATGCTCTGGGAGTGTGAGGGCCAGCTGGGCGTGGACACCCTGCCCCGAGCCTCTGCTCCTGACCTCTGTCGCAGCCCATCCTCTCCCTGTCCACGAGCCCGTGTCCCACACAGCCGCCGATTGCTTTGCTTTGCAGGGCCCGCAGCCGGGAGAGAGAGAAGGGGCAGCGGGGAAGGTGATGCACCGTCTGGGTCCGGGCCCAGCCGCTGCCCCTCTGGCCAGCCCCACCCACCCCAGCAGCAAGGCAGCCGCGGTGCCCATCAGACCCCCACCCAGGGCAGAGGCTTGGGGCCACTTCCGGTCTAACCCACAGTGCCTGCGGTCCTTTGCTCTGGCCCCTTCAGCTCCCTCCGTAGGGAGGAGCTGCCACATGCAGCCCTCAGATAGCAGCACGAGGTCGGAGAGCCCAGCATGAGGGCTGAAACCCCGCACCCGCAGAAGGAGAGCCTCGGGCAGGAGGCGCACACTCGCCCTAGGCCGCGCCCACAGCCCCCTCGGCGTGGACGGTCACGGCTGGTGTCCGCGCGGCAGGCGCCCCGGGCCAGGGGCCCACTTGAAAGGCTGTGTTCCTGCTTATGGTCATGATTTTTAAAACTCTTGGCTTCCACAGGACCCTTCAGTCATTGCAATGGGGTCTGTCTGATCCCGATGCCAGCTATGCAAAAGAGCGCCCTGGTGTGCTACCCTTCACGTCAAGGTCAGAGACACGCAGAGGTCAGAGAAAGACCTGGAGTAGAACAGCAGGCAGGAGTTGCCAGCGAGTCATTGCCTCGGAGTGTGGCATAAGGAACCCTGCACCGTCGTCCTACGGCACGGGGTCGGCCGGGCTGGACCGGGGACGCGTGAGTCCACTCAGCTGCCCTCCAGCCTCCCCTGGACGGGCACTTGTGTGCAGCCCGATTCGTTTACAGTGACGGAAAGGACAACCAAACCCACTGGCAACGCAGGAAGACGGCTGAGTCCTGGCCGGCTCTGACATCTGTTGCTGCCTCCTTCCATTGGCCAACGCCAGAGAGGGGGAAAGGTGCTCTGGGGGGTGGGGGGGGTGCAGACTCGGGAGCGGGAGGGCGGACACCGCAGACCCCCGCCTCAGTCCCAGACACAAACCAGGGAAGCTGCAGCCCTGTGTGTCTCAGATTCTATCCTGAGCTTCAGCTTCCTTCTTTCGATTTATGCTTCTCTTTGCTAATTTTTGATTTTCTAATCTTGTTTACTGTCACTTGCCAATATAAATGATGGCTCAGTTCTCCGACATCTGGACACTCATATCATCTACATACATATTTATAATCTCAGTCTGAGACTCACGCTTTAAAGAAACAGCCTGCACATTTTAGCAAAATTCATTTTCCTAAGCTCCTTTCCAAGTAAACTCATCTAAAGGCACGAATTGTTGTCCTGGCAGTTATTAGTCTGGATTGATTAGGTTTGATCTCTGGGTTAATTTCACATGTAATCATATTATAGTTAGTCACACCTAGTGGCTCTATTAATGCAGATGTATTTGCACTTCCTTACCTATTAATTACAACCACCTCCGAAGACGGATTGGGTCTCGACTGTGGAAGAAAAGCAATGCTCATGTATCAGGGAACAAATTACAGATCCCCACACGGGGAGACTGTGGCTGGTGTGGGCCCGCAGGAAGATCACTGGTCCTTCTCACCCGCCCTTGCTGATGAAGAGGGCGCTTGCCGAATGGCCAGCTAAGGCCAGGCTGGGAGCCGAGCAGTGGGAGAGATACCGCGATAACACGAACATAGCGTTGCTTGGGAAAGTCAAACGGTATGTGTATGGGGTCAAGATGCACTGCACATAGCGTGTTTGTCATTTTCTTTTGGTGTGTAGAATGCTCACTGCACCGCTAAGTTTCAAGGTGGGCCAGGTAGAAAGTCTGAGGCTAAGTCTGGACTTAGCCTGACCTGTGGTCAACCAGGTACAAATGTGTGTGACAAGCGGCCAGTGAGTCGTAAGAATGGAAACCATACAACTCACTGCAGGACCTTGCAATCCATCCTTCTAAGGTTGCAAAGCCACACCAGCCAAGTCTCTTGGCTCTAGTCTCAGAGAAAAGATCGGTGTCGCCTCAGAGAAAGTCAGAATCACATAGTGAGCTGTGTTTCCTTCTCCACCCAGGCTACCAGGGAGCTTACAGTTAGCTTTGAAGCTCAACTCCAGTAAACGTTTAGGGTGCTGCTGCCTGTAGACCGGCCTTCTAACTACCTTCTCCACCTCAACTATTTTAAATCTTTATTTGATTTTAGTTTTAGTTTTAAAGTTTGTGTTCAGTTACTTTTCTCTCATTGCTGAGACAGAATACCTGATGCCCAAAATTGGGAAGGAAAGGTTTATTTCTAACAGATCTTGGAGGTTTCAGTCCATATTCAGCTGGCTACAAGGCAGGGCGGCGTGGGGGGTCAGCCATTCACGGCGGCCACCAAACAGCAAGGTGCGAACCTGTGAGAGAGAAAGAGAACACACATTCCTCCCGCCCTTACACTGTATGTTGGCTCCACCCCTGGGCAGGTGCAGCACTCACATCGCCAATCCCAGCGCCAGACAACAAGCCAATCACAAACACCAGACTCAGCTGCATCCACGCCACGATTATGTGAGACTTGGCGGGGCCACAGGACCATACCCATAACATTTTGCTAAGTTTCTAGTCTTTGTTAATAACCAGTTTGTTGTGTATCTAACCCAGAAGGCCAGGGTAAGTAACTCATACCAAGAGTAACCCTGCAGATGTGAACCCAACAATGGGGGGAGGGAGCACATGAGCCAGCTTTCCATCAGAGTGAAGAAGGACCTAAAATAAGCAAGCTTCGACAGGGAAGGTTTTTTTGGCTCATGGTTTCCAAGGCTCAAGCTCAAGCCCTGGTTGTTGGCTCTGTTGATCTGGCCCGGGTTGAAGAGGTCGTTCACCTCGGGGAGAAGTGGAGAGAGAGAAGTAATGGGAGGACCCTGGGCTGGACCCCAGCATCCCCTTCCAAGGTGCACCCAGAGACTGGGCTCTCCCTCCGGCCTGTCTCCTGGAGGTTCCATGCTCCAGCAGTGTGTCAGCCTTTACCAGGGACCCTCAGGGATGCGAGCCCCTTTACAGTCAGGCAGGAGCCCCCACCACACTCCAAACCCGAGGCTCCTACTGCCCCGGGCCTGAGGTGCGGCCCTTCCTGTCCCCGGAAGTTCAGGAAATGCCCCCATCCTTCCCTCCTGGGTCCCGCACCTTCCTCCCTGGCACCGCTGTAACCAAGAGGCCCCAGAGGGTCCGCTCCAAAGGGCTGTGGGTGCCCGGAAGCTCTGGCAGGACAGGGCGAGCATGGTGACCCTGCCACGACATGGCCCTGAACAGCTCCCTTGCTGTGGCTGGCACTTCCTGCAGCACAGGGCTGGACACTTCGGGTGACACAGACAGGACACAGGTCAGCCTTGAGGAGCCCCCAGACCAGCATGCTGTGCATGGGTCCCCAGCATTCATTTTTATGAGCTCTGGACACCCCGAGAATGCCCGGGTCCTGTGCCATCATCATAGAACCTGTAGCCCGGCAGGTGGCAGCGAGCGTTGGCCACATCTGGGAACCGTCCATCCAGGATGCCCGCCACGCCCCAGGGTTCACCACTGTCCCACGCCGCAGGTCAGGAAAGCAGCCTACACCCCTGTGGGGCTGGCTCCTTCCCGCCGGGAGCCGCTCGGAAAGCCGTAGGGTTCTCATCTGTTTCTCCCTGCCTGGCTTCGTCTCAGTGGTCACTCGCACTGAGGAAGCTAAGGAAGACTCCAACCTGTCAGCAGGCGGGGAAGGGCCAGCTTCCGGTCCTGGGCAGTGCAGGGCAGAAGGAGAAGGAAGGGGAGAGGCCACAAGGCTGCTCACCAATCAGAAGCTTCCCTGCAGCCCTGACTCGCCTCAGCAGCTGATGGTTGGATGGTGAGGAAACAGGTTTCCCTTCATGGCAGCCCGGGACTTAGTCCACCCATCCACCTGGCCACCTATCCCGCCATCCACTCATCCATCCAGCTAGCCAGTCAGCCATCTGTCCATCCGTCTTTCCATCTGTCTATCCTCCCATCATCCGCCCGTCCATGTGCCCCTTTACTCATCCATTGGTGACCGGTTCTCCAGAGCCTGTCATGTACACAGACTATGACACTGAACAGAAGGTCTTCTCCCTGTCCTCATGGAGCTTAGAGTTTGGAGACATCACACACATTGGTTGAGAGGGCTGGCTGCATGCAGGCCCGTGGTGTGGTCAGGGTGGGCTTCCTGCAGGAAGTGAGGTCAGATCTAAAATCCGCAGGGTCCTCAGAGGGGCTGGGAGGAGAGGGTCGACAGTAGGAGGAACATTTCTGGAACACACACTTCAAGATAACAAAAAGGCTTGCTTGTTTTCGATGGTACCTTAAGGCTGGAGACAGAAGGGCCCAAGGAAAGCTGCACTGAGCTGGGTTTGCAGGCTCTCTCACAGGCCACGTCAACCCCAGCTCCTTCCCAGACCTCCGCTCTTCAACTGGAAAGCGGAACAAGTTCCTTATTTGGGCGTCTGGTTGGGTGAGAAGGATGGGGGGTTTTCAGCCGAGACCAGACCACAGAGGTGGGGGTGTCAGCTGCTCCCCCATGGACACAGACCTGATACAGCTTGCAACTAGGATACAGGGCACACAAGACGGCGGGCGGGACATCGGCCACCAGAGAGGGGTCCAGGTTGCGTCTGCCATGACGCAAGAATGAAGAGAGCAGCCCGAGCACGCAGACCCCAACCCTGAGCCCCCAGTTCCTGACACACACACTCACCCTAACCCTCACCCTAACCCTAACCCTAACCCTCATCCTCACCCTAACCCTCACCCTAACCCTAACCCTAACCTCAACCCTAACCCCAACCCTCACCCTCACCCTGACCCACACCTAACCCGAAGCCCAGAGAAGCACCAGTAACCGGCCCCGAGGCAGACACGCCTGGGTTCTAACCTCCCCAGCTGTGCGCTGTGGGCCGGGCCCCTCCGGGCCTCCTTGTCCCCCGTGCGGGGGGTTTACACCCCGTCCCTGGGGAGGGGGACTCACTTTGTCTCTCACAGAAGAGCCAGGTCACGCGCTTCAGCTGTGAGCAGCTCGGCGCACACGGATGGCGCGGGTGCTGCGCGGCAGACGGGGAGGACCGAGCTCCTCCTGGGGGTTCCTCAGGGCCCGAGAGGACCCACGCGGAGCGCTCAGAGTTAACACTTCACTGCGGTAAAATGCCCGCCGCCATCCAGCCCCTGCGGAGTACCCACGCCCTCGCGCCTCACTTGAGACACACTGGCTCGTAGTTCTCCCGCTTTCTGAAGCAGTTCTGGAAGCCGTCTTTCCCGAGTCTGTGAGGTGCGGTCCCACATACGGCGACTGCTGCTGCCGAGCACCGTCCACCAGAGGCGGTCGTGAGAGCTTGGTGCCTTCATCCGCCGTAGGCACCGTGGGGCTTCCGGCTCTTCCACCACATCCAAACGGCAAACGTTTCGCGTCAATTCAGGACACACACGGTGCAACTGAAGACCCTCAGGAAAGAGGGCTCCAGAGCTGCTTCAGAAAGCGGCCAGGACGGTGGGACGAGTGTGTGCGAAGGGACGGCGTGGTCCTGAGGGACTCACAGAGGTTCGGGTGATGAGAGCTGGAGCGGGTGCCTTTGCGGGTGACGGCGCACGGCTTTTATCCCCTCCCTGGTGGAGTGGACGGGGCCGAGCAGCGTCCTGAGGGCTCCGTGTCCAGCCGCACAATGTGTGAGGCCTGGGGTCCTTGTCCCTGCCCTGAGGACCATTCAGACCCACCTTACAGAGCTGGCTCTCTGTGTCCAGTCCTCAGGGCAGCGGGGTGGACTGGACACGACCCTTCCCACACGCGGGTTTAGGTGCTCAGGTGAGGGGGCTGGATGACCCACTCAGCAAACGGAGGGTGTGTCCCGTCTGCAGCCCACTCTGTCCCGCTTCCCCGCCCCACTCGACCGGCTCGCCGCTGCCCTCCCCCACCGCGCTGCGCTAGCATCCTCCTGTCTGCGTTCCTCAGATCCCAGAGTTCAGCATCTCCTGGTTCAAGTCCAGCCCCTGAGCGATCCTCCTCCCATCCCGTCTCACGAACAGAGCTGCATCTGTCCAGACGGGTGCTGGCAGCTGGTACCCAGGCCAGTGCCCACCACAGCTGCCCTCCCTGAGTGCCTGCTGCCACCCCGTCACTGAGCTCCTGCTGGTGCCCCCACCGCCTCACCCACATGGTGAGCATTCTTAGCCTGGGCACAGGTTGTGTGTGTGGGCAGACGGGGACAGCGGGGCAGGCAGGACCCTGAAGCGCCCCACAGCGCAGAAACGCAGCTCTGTCTTCCTGACTTGGACTTGCTGACCACTGCCTCTGTGCAGGACAGGCTCCACCTGCCGAGCACCAACTCGGGGACCCCCCATGGGTTCTCCTGTCCGTGGGCCCTTGGGAGAGGGCTGGAGGCGCTGCAGCTCTGTCAGGCTGGGGACCCACCACAGGAGGGCCAATCGCATGACTCCTTCCTCCAGAGGACGGCGCTCTGCCACAGCAGCCCAGGCCGGACGTGAGCGGAGGTCAGTGACCGCTGGGGCCACCACTGCCATGGCCTCCCACGACTCGGCGCGGGAGCAGCCCTGTGCTGAATGCCCGCACCATGTGCTACTCGGATGCATGCACCCGGGGACCAGCAGTAAAGAGTGGGGACCCAAAGACCAGCCCTGCTCGTGAGGGATTCTCCCTCACATCCCCCGCTGACCCTCCCAGAATCTGGCTCCCAGAAGGGCCCCCCTGAGGGTTCACAGAAGCATGGTCCAGACTGTAGACCAGGTCCAGCCCTTGTCTCCAAAGAGCCATGGTCTCTGGAGGCAGACTGCCCAGGCTTGAGTCGAGAGCCCATGCCCGCCTTGTCACTAACCTTGGAAGGGTTATTTAACTTCTCATGCCTCAGTTTCTTCATTTGTCCAAAGGAGCACGATAGTTTACACCCTCAGGTGCTTACCACGTGCCCAGGCTGTCCTAAGTGCGTCATGCGCACCCACTCTAGGTTCTCCCAGCAGACCTGCAGGGCGGGCACAATTAATGCCCCGGCGCAGACCTGCAAAGTCACTGTGGAGTGCCAAGCAAATCCCACTCACCACAATGCCACCGTCGTCATCAGGAAAGGTCAGTGCTAAGTAGGACCCCAAGCGCCAGACAGACAGGTCTGAACTATGACGGAAAGTACATAGAAAAATTAAAAGGAAGTTTATTAAAACACTAATCGTGGTGAACTATCTCAGGAGATGGAGATGCTTGCAGGTGACATTTTTCGCATTTCTGGAGACTTTCTGAAATAAGAGCTTTTTACGTATTTTGCTGTAAGTACATATTTCTTTAATATTCAGGAAAAATAGCACTGAAAGTCTGGAGAGAAAATGAAATGGGAAGTTTCTCTTCTGGCTCAGTATTTCCACAGGCCACTTCGTGTCTTCCAGGTGATGGCCCTGGGTTCCCTGTGGGGGTCCTGGGCTCTGGGGGCTCCCGGCAGCTGGCAGGTGACCCCACTTCCTGGGCAATGGGAGCTCCAGTCAACCTGCACCTCCCTACGAATCGCAGCCTCATTACTCACTTAGCTTCATTATCTCTTTAATTATGACCTTCTAGCCTGGGTGGAAAAGAAGCATAATTTTGCTTTACGAGATATGCCAGGCTACGTTCCCACATACCCAGGTTTCATAGAAATTGCAGGGATCATAGAAATTTAACCTGATAATTACTTCAATATTTCAAGACACACATTTTTACCCTCTTAGAGTAATTATGGGTTGGTGTTTTTTCTCTCGAATTCTTTTATTTCTTCATTATTACAGGTTATGCTCCTTTCCTTTGTGCAGTGTATCCCTGAGACAGAAGGTGCAGGCCACTCTAGGAGTCTCTGGTTTGTGGCACTGCACTGAGAGAACGTCTCGGTCCTTAATTTCCTCTTTACTGTTTCTCTTGCACTACAAGTTTGCTGTGGGCTGGGGAAATGTGTACAATTTGAGCACCCCTTTTCTGAGATGCTTGGGAGCAGAAGTGTCTTGGACTGGGGATTTTTTGGAATATTAGCATATGCACAGCGAGCTATTATGGGGTCGAGACCCGAGTCCAGTCACAGAATTCATTTCTTTCCCTGCTCCCCTCTGCACAGAGCTGAAGTTAAGGCACACAATTTTTAAATGATTGTTTGTAGGAAGCAAAGTTCCAGAGCATGGAATTTTCCACAGTGACAGCTGTCAGGCTCAGAAGCACTCAGGCCGTAGCGCAGTTTGGAGTTTGGATTTTGGATTAGGGTCACCTACCTGTGTTTGGTTCCCTCCACCCACAGTGCTTCAAACAGAACTTAGTACATGGGAGCCATGTACAAGTATTTTTTAAATGAGTAACTCAGGCAATATAATTAGAAGCAGAGAAACTAGCTGCATTTGTATATTTGTTATTATTATTATTGGTTTTTTTGAGACAGGCTCTCACTAGTGTTCCAGGCTGGCCTTGAACTCACTGTGTAGTCCAGGCCAGCCTTGGCCTTATGGTGATCCTCCTGCCTCAGCCTCCCGAGTGCTGGGATCGAAGGCGTGCAGCACCATGCCCGGCTGCATTTCTGTATTTAAAGTAACCTAGTGTCATCAAATTGTCGCTCACCTGCTGTGGAATGGCAGCCTGGCCCCAAGGCCATAGCTAGACTGCTGGAGCCAGGTGCATTTCAGAATTCAGAATTTCCCAGCTTTCTGCGGACCTTACCTAACCATGATCCGGCAAATGCGTTCACACGTCCCACGGAGAAGACGTCTGGGTGGAACCACGGAGTGGGACATCGACCTGACAGAAGCCTCGGGACAGGTCACACAGCTGCTGGGGCTCGGGTTAGAGCTGCAGGAAGGCGAGGGGCCCTGATGCCCCAGGACCCAGTGAAATCGGGGCTGTGTGGGCCCTGGCTTTGGTGCTGCGTCGTTGGGGGCACGTGGCTCCCATTCCCCGCCTGCAGCCCCTCCTCTCTGGCTAGGACCACGATGCTCACTGCCGTGTGAGCTCACTGGGAGGACTTTCAGATGGCGGTGCACGGTATCTGACCCATGGAAGGGCGTGGTAAGTGCCGTCCAGCAATGGGTCACTTTTCATGACGCAGGGGACAGCTTGCACGGCACGTGCTGCTTTGGGCATTTTTTCACAGCAGGGAAACAGAAAACTCTGTTACGAATCAGCCCCCAGCGACCCATTGGGGAAGGAGGCCAGGGTTGGAGCCCCCCACAGCATCCCGACCAGGCCGCCAGCTCTCGGGACCCTGGCTGCACCAAGCAAGATTCCTTCATCAGCGGTTATGCCCTCTCTGCCCACCCTGGCATGCAGTTTCTGCGGAAAGAAATTACAAGCCCAGGCAAAACACAAACTGTTGAGATGGGCATTTTCCAGGGCTGCTCTCTCTCCTGCTCTCTGCTCTCTCTCTGCTGCTAGCACAAGCGATCAAGAGGACTTGGCCTGAGGCCACGCTGTCAACTCCTCGGATGTGCGACCCCCGCAGGCAGCACTCGTGCTAACCTCCAGTCTTCCTGAGAGCAGCGTGGCCGGGAGCCGGGCGGGCAGGCTGTGGGGCTGTGGGGGGCACGTGGAATCGCACCCGCCCAGCTGCGGCGGCCTTGTCAGGATGCCAGCCCACGCCTGGCCTGTTCCACCTGCTGTCCAGCCCTCGCCCATCTGCTGTGGTTCACAAAGTGCTGAAGATCACAAACAATGGAATCTAGTACGGGCGGCACACTCCGACTGCACTCCGATCGTGCTCCGGCTGGGACGCGGGGCCTGGGTATGTGGGTGCAGGGATCAAATGCTCCTGTGAAAGAGGCCCTGGGCCCTAGATGTGTGGGGTGTTTGGATCGGGCTTAAGAAAGCAGCTGTTCCTCCACTGTGGTGCCGCTGCCATTCAGTTACCTGGCAAAAGGACAACCACATGTAAAGCACGGAGAGGGCAGAAGGCGAGAGAGAGGGAGAGAGATCCAGTTCGGGGTGTTTTCCTATTGAAGTCTCTGTCCTCTGCCTTCTCTATTAGGGGCACGTGGCATGTTCTTTGAGATGACCTTCATTGTCCTGTGACCTCTCTGTCCTGGTGGCTGATTTGACCTGTGTGTACTGTGGCCACTTTCATGAGGACACTGTGGAATAAACTGTCATGTGTCCTTAGGCTGGCACCCAGCGAGGGTGGACATGGACCGCTCGCCCAAGCCTGATCTCACATCCTCCTCTGTGAAGGAGCCCACGCGGCCGGCAGAGCCTGCGATAGGACGGAAGGTCAGCGGCGACACTGCACTGCGATTATCCATAACTGATAATCCGTGCGTTCTGGAATTCTGACATTCATCTTGATTTTTCAAATATATTGCATCAAAACCTGATTTATCTTGATTATTGAGGGCGTTCTTTGGTGCTGTCACCCTGTAAACTCTACACCAGGCCCAGGCCCGTGTACACCCGCAGAGGGGGAGGAGCTGGGGTACACAGGCCCCCTCTCCTGCCCTTTTCAGCCGGTGGCCAGGGGGTACTGTCGCACCGCCCGCAGCGTCTCTCTGGAACTGGGCTGTGGCCACAGGGAAGCCAGGGGCACCTGGTTGCCCTCTCCAGCAGCTGCGTGGCCTGAGGACTTCCAAGGAGGCTGTCAGGAGCAGCCCTGTGTCCCGGGGTGCTCGGCACAGCTCCGTCCTGGCTCTCACCTGCCTGGGTCCTGCAGGGTTTGCTCTCTCCATTATGTGAGTCGCATCCCTGCCAACCGAAACCACAGGGCCTGACTGAGACCTTTGGGTGGTGCATGAAGCGAGGCACTGGGAAGTGTTCCTGCACTTGAAGCACCCTCAGGTCCTACTTCTCCAACCTGACCAAGGAGGAAGGAGAAGAATTTGAAACCCCAAGGGCCTCACGATAATCAGGACCAAGGATAGCGACAAACTCCGGTTTCCAGGCCCCTTCCTGCTAACTCTTGCCCACTTCCTGTCTCTTTCCTGAGCCAGAGTTTAAAGGGCCAGGCAAGGGTCACAGAGATGGAAACTGAGCCTCGGGAGCCTGGGGGTCCCTACAGCTGAGGGGTGTCCGGGACCCTGTCCTTCCTGTCCCCAGACCCACCATGGAGGCTGTGCCCAGTGCAGGGCTGGGGCAGAAGCCCGGTTCTGCTGGAGCCGGGCTCTGGGGCGGGCTGTGGCAGGTCAGTCACAGCCTCGCGGAGGGTGGGCTTGCTGAAGTCCTGCTCGCCTTGCTTCCCCCAAGGAGGGCTCCTGGCTTCTTTTTCTTTTGCAAACAGATGTCCCAGAGTGCCGGGTTTGGGAGAGTTTGGAGAACGATGCCCAGGTGGTTATGGGGCAGGAGGGCAGGGGGACTCAAAGGGCCCGGGAGGTGGGGCGCTGTGAACTCGATCCCCGTCACATCTGCAGACCCGTGGTCACCTGCTGCTCTCTGGGAGATGCAGATTTAAATGTCTAGCAGCCAGGGCTGGGAGCCTGTGTGCCTAGGATGTCGGAAGTGGAGAGCCAGCTGCCCCGGGTGTGGGGGGTCCAGACATGGACCGAGGGGCGTGGAACCGCAGTACTTCTTCGATTTCATGTGTCCTCAGTCTCCCATTCTGCTGGCAGGGCGGTGGCCTGGGCACCCTGCTCGGCATGCCACGTGCTGCACCCCCTGCCCAATCCACTGGGAATCAGCCCCCACCCCCCCATCTTAATTCTTTTCCACGATCCGTGAGAGACACAAACAACGCTGCAGCTTGAAATCCTCACATCAGCAAAACCGCAACGAGCACCATTTTTCTTGCAGATTCTTCACAAGCTGCTGAGGAAATGGCTCTGAAATGCCCTGGCCGCGTTCCGCTGGGATTCCATTTGCCCCTCTAATGGGTGTGAGTCTTCATGCCTCAGCTACACCGAGCTTGCTCCTTTCCTGTTTATGTTTATTTTGGAAGCAAAATGTGTTTACAAAATCAGTTAAAAAGTGTTAATGATCAGTTTCCGGAATACTAATGCAAATTCAAATTACTTTCACATGAATCAAGACAAATTAAAAAATGCTGTTTGATCATAAACTGTTTTAAATTCCTGTGAGAAGGAGTGAAGCAAATCTGGATAGATGCCTTGTTTAAAAAGAGCAATTTCAAATTACCATTCCGATGGTATGAAGAAGTTTGGAGCACAAAGTCTCTCCTGAGGAAGAAAGACGTCAGCTTTTAAGCACTTACACAGAGGCAACGTGCACCTCGACTTCCCAGGGAAGCGATCGCATTTATCACCATTGAAGTTCGGACTGAGCCCTGGAACACACGTGACTTTCACCTGTCCTTTGCACCATCATTTCTCCAGGGCCTAGAACCCAGCTCGGCACACCAAAGGCCATCAGTAGTGTCTGCAGAATAAGTGAATGCACAAGTCAACTACGTATATGAATTGTAAAGTTTAATCCAAGGTTCTAATGTGTGCTGAGCCAGTTTAAAAATTATGAAGTTCCTGGCAAGACCGAGCAGATAAATGGGGCCATGGCCAGGGACACCACCAGTCCCACAGTCTGCTCCCCTCTGTCCGCTCCCGCCCGTGGGGTGGCCTGCTGCAGCTGCTCCTGCTGTTGGTGGCAGTGGTGGTCTGGGACACAGGACAGTGGTGGCTGGCACACGCCCTCTGTAGGGTCACAACCGCTGTCCAGCTGCCACAGTCTTCCCAGAGGTTCCCTCTGTCCCTGATGGAGATGGAGACCTGTGGGGTGACGCTGCCACTTTGAGGCCGTTGCAGACAACTTGTCCTGGCTCAGGTCAGTGGGCTTCAGGGACTTCCTGGGACTCAGGGGAGAATCAAACAACTGAAGCTGAGGGAGACAAAGTTTGGTTTGGCCCACAGGAGGGGATTCCTGCCTCCTCCTTGGGGGTCCCAGTCTTGTCTGGCCTGCATGCTGGGCTAGGTTTCGCCTGATGCAAGTCTTCAGGTGCTCTTTAAAAGGCGGGAAGTGAAAAGCATTTATCCACACAGCTAAAGGATCGTCCCCAGGAACTGCCTGGTGTGAGTTAACTGTGCAGGGGGCTCAGCTGTGCTCCTGTCAGAACCGATGCTGCCCCAGTGCCCTGGGGCCCCGCGTTTCAGAAGCCCCCATGTCTGTGTTCTGGAAACGCCTGTGCGATGGCCTGGTTCCCACCCTCAGGGCCACTCAGAGAGGGTGAGAGCCAGCTGGGGTGCTGTCCACGGTTCAGAGTGTCTTTCTTTCCAGGAAGCCAACAGCTCTGTGGTTCCAGCTAAGAGTCCAGGTCCCTGCCTTCAAGAAGCAAGGGGTTGTTCCTGAGAAGGGGGTGGGGAAGGAGTTCCCCAGTTGGGAGGAAACAGGAGCTGAGGAGCCTGAGGAGTAGGAGTTTTTCCTAGAAGTCCTGGGTCCCAGGACTGCTGCTTGCCCCTCCCATCACCTGGAAGCCAGGCTGGAAAGACCCAGCTGGACGCCAGAGAGTCCAGGTGTCCTCCAGCCCCTCCATCTGTAGTGCAATGGAAGGGGACCACTTGGACCCAGGTGGTGTGGACCGTACCCCACCACTGATGGAGGTGCAGCTGGGTGGCCCAGAGGTGCTGGTCCCCCTGCTGAGGTCACTGTGAACGTGCACCCCAGGACTCAGAATTAATCGTTGCAAAGGTCAACGCTCAGCAGCATCTCCATACAGCTTCGGAAACACCGTTCTCTTCAGTGGGGCTTTCTGGTAACCGGGAGGCATCTGGGCCCTAAGTGAAACCTGCGCTGTGTTGGTGAGACAGGTGCTTCAGGGAAGAACAGAGCAGGAAGGAGAGACCGAGAGTGCCGGGAAGTTTGCGGGGGTTTCCTGGGTCAGTCCCAGCACTAGGGGGTCTCTCCCAAACCTCCTCCCCCACTTCCTCAGACAGCTCTAGCTTCCACGTCAGTGCAGATACGGGAGGAGTCAGCCCCTGGGAGCCGCTCAGAAGCGCTGGCCTACCAGGTGCAGTACCACAGTCCTGCAAGCCCAGCTGCACAGGAGGCTGAGGCAGGAGAATCACAAGTTCACATCCAGCCTGGCAGTTTAGACCTTCTCTCAGAAAAGGGCGTGGGACGTAGCTCAGTGGTGGAGCACATTCAGGTTTGGTCCCTAGCGCAGCCAACACACAGACACACACACACACACACACACACAAACACACACACACAAACGCTGTCCCATTCAGACGACAAGATGACTTGAACTCCTGGGTTTCAGTCTGGGTTGGCATTTGAAAAGAGGATTCTCTTTGTTTTTCAGAACAATTTTTTATCAGTGCACGTCTGCGATGCGTCTTGATCACATCAGTCTGGGGAAATGTTGGGCACGCGTTCCCGTCCTGATCATTCTTACTCCCCCGCCTTCCACAGCTCCTCCCGGCTCCGCCAACCAGGAGAGACCATGCTCCACCCAGCCTCTCCCTCCCTCCCTGTCTCCTCACCGTGCACAGGACGTGAGCCCCTGCTGGGGACCGCAAATTCACAGCGGCTCATTTTGCATATTTCCCTGTGGGGTAAAAGGGAAGTTTGAGATTGTTGGCCCCACCCATCTGAGATTGCCCATTGACTCTTCTTAGCATATGATCATCTATGCCCTCTTGGGTCACCCCAGGACTGTACTCCAGGACTAGATCCTTCTTAGCATACGATCATCTCCACCCTCTGGAGTCTGAGTCTTCCAGTGGATTATAATCCTGTACCAGCCCCACCCATCGCGGATGCACCTAATAAACAGTGGCTGCTTTGGCAGTGGAGCGAGTCCATCCAGGGACACTGACTTCCCAGCCACTGATGGAATACTGCACTTGTCTCTGTTTTTTATTTTTCTCGCCGTATTCTTAACACAGACCATCGGGACTCTTAGCCGGCTCCGATAAGACCCCTTGCCCGGGCACCTGCGCTCAGCGCTCTCTGGTCCTGCTGTCCCTGGGGGCAGGGCCACAGCAGATACAGAGGAGGACGCACTCATCACTGCCCTCTGCTCCACCACCCCACCGCGCACACACCCGTACGTGGGCACACGCGCGCGCACACGCACGCACGCACACCGGTGCACACCCGTGTGCACATGGGCACGTACTGAAATCCCAGGGCCTGAGTGCTGTCGCGCGCCGCGGGCCGTGTTCTCTGACGTGGCCGCCGGGTGCCGGGTGCCCCATCCCGTGGCGCATCCGTGTTCCGTGCCAGCTAACTCCCAGGCGCGGTTCCGGCCTCCGGGCCTCCCGGCCTCCCCATGCGTCCGTGGCGGGGCCGCCGCGTGCTGCCTTCCGCGGTCGGCTGCTCAGGCAGGCGGGTGGCATCGTTTGCTCTCATTGCGAAGCTGTTTCCACTGAACCCAGACTTCCAGCGAGCAGGGTGCACTTAAACCTGGCGACACGGCAAAGCCGCTGAGCGCCACGCCCGAGAGCCCCTCTGGGATCCGGGGAAGCCGGCGTGCGCCCACTCGGGGCGGGAGAGGCAGGCGCGCGTCAGGAGGGGCGGCGTGCAAGGCTGTCTCGGGGCGGGCGGGCGCTGCGTGGTTCCCACTCGCGCAGTTCTCAGATTTTCCACAGAACACATTCGGAGTCGGCAAAACTGGTGATCTGCTTAAAATTGTGTGATTAAGTGACAGTTTCATGAATTGGTTTTTAATTATTTCTTTGCTTAAAACCTTGCAGAGTGCTTACTGCAGAGAGAGCAATAAGAACAGCACGGGCGACTGGGGCCAGTGGCCAAGCGGGGCACAAACGCGGGGAGGCCTTGGACTTGTGGGGGCCGCGGCTTCACCCCGGAACTGACCAGCATTCCGTCCACACTCCCGGTCCTGCCTGTGCAAACGCAGCAGCTGCGTTTCCTGTCTTCAGATCGAATCCTCCTCCCACAACCCAGAGAAAGCCCCACCGCTCCCGGGCGCAGTGCGGGAAGGGGGTGGGCCCTTGCACTAATCTTAACAAATCTCAAGTGTCGCCGGGCTCCAGAGTCCCAAGGAAGGATAATCAAGTCAAGGCCCATTGACCAGGAAAGCGGCGAATGGGGGAATGAGCTCGCCGGACTCCACAGGCCCCAGCTCCATCAGTCAGCCTGCTCATCCTTCTGAGGCACGGCCTGGACCCGAGCTGGGGGACGCCGGGGGTGGGACGGCTCCAGGCACCCCTGCCCTGCCTTCACAGTGGCCGAGAGGTCGATTCCACTTCACAGGCAGGGAAACTGAGGCCCTGGTGGATGGTGCTGCCTGCCAGATGGCACGGCCCATCAGGGAGAGCCACCCCAGAGTCCTGGCTCCCCGAGGCCGCTGCGTCTCCTGTTTGGAACTGCGCTGGGCTCCAGCTTCACGTGAGGCTCTGAATGCTTTGCCGGGGCCAATGCAGATGTTTCAAAGCAAACCGTAAGAGCTGAATGAGGGGGCACACGGCCGTAATCCCGGTGACACCGGAGGGTGGGTGACCTAGCAAGATCCTGTCTCAAACCATACAGTAAACAGGGGCCAGGAAAACAGCTCACGGCAGAGCACTCGCCTGACTGCGTGATGCCTCGGATTCAATCCCCAGAGCTACAAAAACAAAAACAAGCGCGGGCTACAAACGAGCACAGACAAAAATGGCAACGACAACTACAAAGGCCGCCAAACCTAAAAATAAAGAGCAGAAGCGGACCGCAGGTTTGGAACATTAGGCGACTTCCCAGGGCGGCACCCAGCCCCTGTACAATCAGCGCTAGACGAAGCTCAGTGGCTGAGTAAAGCAAACACAGAAAAACAGGAGAAACAGGAAGGAGGGGCAGGACGCCGGCCGTTACGCCGAGCCCCTGCCTCGTGCTGTCCTGAGCTCGCCGCCTGTCGGAGCTCCGCTCATCCTCTCGGGAAGCCGACCCGTTGTCATGTCACTTCCTGCCTGAGGACCCTGGGGACAAGGCCACGGGATAACGGAGTGGTCCTGAGGTGTCTAACGGAAACAAACCAAGGCAGATGGCACCGCTTCAAACTGCACCAGCCTCGTCTTCGCCGTGGCTTCACGGTGCGTATACCCTCCCGCATTGTCATGGGGCTTAGCGAAATAATGCAGGTAGGCATCCTAGTGTCACGCCAAGCACCTCACGGGCTGTGCCAAGTTGTAGCTGGTCTTGGCCTCCTTGTACTCTTTGCTGATTCTGAGAGAGAAGAGGGGCTCGTTCCCATGCTCAGCAAGTGCCCGGCACTCTCTGGAAGGTGGGGACAGGGCGGCCTCGGGGCCACTGGTCTCTGGCGGGTACTGGAGTTGGAGCTACAGGTCTAAACTGGTGCTCTGGGGCTCGGGGTGTTACCCCTCAGGGGGCCGTTAGCTGTGACTCCCTCACCATGACGTCTCCACGCCCTGCTCTGAGGGTGCCTGGAGAGGCTGCAGCCTCAAAGAAAAGAAGCCCAGCTCTCCAGAGGCTCAGGGATGCGGCTGTCACTGGCTGCTCCGCTGACTTACCCATCCGTCCCTCATCTGACATCTCCCTGACTGCAGTGGGTGTGAGGTCCGGGCAGGAACTGGAGGCGTAGACTGCTGGACAAAGCTTCATCCCTGGCTTTGGAGAGGTCCCAGTGGAGCAGGGTTACAGCTGGAAAGGAGGTCTGGGCTGCACAGTACGGAAGCTGGGCTCTATGTGTAGGGTACAGATGGGAGCAGGGCAGACGGGGCCGAAGACACTCCAGAGGTCCAGGTCCCTCAAGCTCTTGCTGACCCTTCCAAGGGGCACTGAAGCAAAGGACGCGCTGAAGGGTTTCAGTGGGAAAGGACTCGCCCTGCTCCAATCCATCCTCTCCCTACAGCAGTAAGATGTCTTCTGCTAACACTCCACGGGTTCTTAGAAACCCTCTTACCCAGGGGCGGCAAATGGGGGGCCTCTAATGAGTAAACACTGATAACTCTAATTTTCTTATGATGACAAGTATTACTTTCTGGTGATATTAGATAACTTTCTTATGATTACAATTATAATCGTAAGATCATGGCTTGGTATTAAGAAGGGTTCTGAAACTAAATCTAAGCTTGGGGAAGCAACAATAGCTTCATAATTCCGCCACAGGAAAATTAAGGGAGAGCGGTGGCCTCCTGCGGAAATTTTTGTGACTTTTGTTACATAGCTGGTTGGTGGCAGAGCCAGGCCGAGAACCCAGGGCTCTCAAGTTGCAGCAGGTGTCCCAAAGCACCATCTTCACCTGGTCCTCCTGTGCCGGGTTCCCGTGACAACCAGGCATCGAGACTGTCCACGGGGAAGGCTCGGGTGATTGATACAGCTGCTGTCGCAGGGGCCGCGCGGCAGCCCTCCCAGACCTCAGCAGCCGATGGATGACAGTTTACCGTCATCTTCGTGGCTCCGGGAGTGGGCGAGGCTCAGCTGGGTGGCTCTTCGGCAGCTCCGTGTGGGGGTGTCGTGTGCTGTTGCAGCGAGAAGGAGGCGTCCGCAGGGCCTCGAGCCTGGTGCCAGTGCGTCCTCAAGCCACCCAGCAGCCTGTGCCCCTGCTGTGGCCTCCTTTCTAGCAGGTGCTGCCCTCCAGGTGGGCTCTGTGCAGTGGGGCAGTTGGACTTCATGATACCAGATGGCTCCCTGGAGCACACAGGTGGGCCGGGCCAGCCTTCAGGAAGCAGACCTGGCCCGGTGTCTGCTCCACCACATCCGCCTGGCTAAACCAAGTCATAGACCTCTCTAGATCCAGAGCATGAGCTCCAGAAGCATTTCCGATGGCCAGCTCTGGAGTCGAGCCCCTTGGGGTAAAAATGTGGGGTCCCCGCCCAGGTCCCTGATGTCCCACAGGAAACAGACCTCCTTCCCCTCTGCAGCAGCCCAGAGGGGACACAGACCTCCCTCTCCTCTGCCCTTCCTCCTACCTCACCCCCACCTCTCTAGGCGGTTCTTCTCCATTCCATTTTCCCAGGGTGGTCTCTAAGGGGGAAACTGTAATGGACGGCCAGGCAGCGACTGACCAGCACTCAGCTCTTCATTATGTGGAGTCAGCAGCCAACCGCAGGGAGGCCGTGAGCGGTGGTCTCCATGCGTGGCTGGCCCCTTCCCCATCACAGAGCCAGGGGCGCGTGCTCTAGCCCCCTTCCCAGTGCTCAGGCCGCTACGCTCTCTTTTCTCACCCACAAGGAACATCTAGTTGACGTTAGAAACACTTGACTGTGGAGAGATTAAACGACTTATAAATCCTTCAAAACCAGTTCTTCTGATCTGCCAGGGCACGGAGACCTTAAAAGAGAGAAACATCCCCAAAACAAATGCAATAAAACCCAAAGCAGTAAAGAGAACCTGCTTCACCACCCCCCATCGGCCCTTCTGCTGCCCCCCGGATCTTGACTTAGGGCAGGGGCCTTTCCTGGCTCGAGGAAGACAGAATCTCCCGTCTCTGTCCCATGCTTAGGGATCCTCGTGTGCAGGTCCACAGTCCACCAAGCACGAATGTGGTAAGGGGAGAGGTGCTTAAATGCTGAGGTGCCAGGAATTGTTTTTGCAGCGTACGTATGAGAGTCGTGCTGCCCTGCCCTCTGTTGGAGAGAGCCGGCAGAGTCAGCTGGGAAGAAGAGCCCGCTCTGCTGCTTCAGCCTTCACCGTTTTGCCACTGTGGGGACACCGGCCTCTCCTTTCAGTGTGGCCCAAGATAAACAGAAGGGAAGCGTCAGAGACCCCCGCTCACATGAGACTTGCATTTCCAAAGCATCCAAGCTTTCGTAGTTTTAGCAAAGAGAAAAAATTTTAAATGTAGGGCTCGTGGAGATAGGTGTAATACATGGTGTGAATTAGAGAATCAGCCTCTACCCAAGATTCCCAACACAGAAGCGACTCATCTGTGCTGCACCGTGTGATGATGGCTTAGATTTCAGGACTTTTAGCCGCTCAGTCAAAAGGCCACGACTCTCACAGAGCCTGGTCCCTGCTCAGCAGAGACCGTGCTTCCCTCGGGCATCCTGGCCGTGGCTGACCTCCGCCAGCCAGCTCACCCGAGGGACACGGAGGAAGACAGGACGTCAGGGCCTGCCAGGAAGACAGTCACGTCTGCCAGGAGGCACAGAGTGACGGCTGCAGGGCCCAATGGGCTATTTTTGTTTCCTTGCAGACAGCACGGCTGCTTGGAGGTGAAGTGACCCAGCTCTGCCCTGATCCTGCTTCCTTTGAACTTGGGGCATCATCCTGCACGCACCTGTTCCTGTTTGGGGTTTGCTGCAAAAATATTTGGGAGGAGTAGAAATAGAGGACAGGGGAGGATGGGGAAAGAAAGCAAATTTTAGTGCCTGTGAAGGGTCTTGATATTTCATACGACAGCTGAGAAAGGAACAAGAAAAGGGCACATGTCACTTCGATGTATGCAAGCCACATCCAGGAATCTCATCATGCAATGCTCAGAAACGCCCCCGCGTAGTTATAGCAAGATCCACGGAAGACTTCCTCGAAATGGCAGCAAATTAGAAACGATCACAAAGTCCTGGGTAGGGAGCTCCTGGCATAAATGACAAAACGTGAGGTTGAGAAGAGCAGAGGGGAGTGCTGGGGTTCCTGCGGAAGTACCTGCCCCCATCTGTGAGGTCATCAAGTGACCATCAGGAGCCGAAAGAGCAGAACGCTGTCTGAGTTCCTTTGCTTTACATAAAATTGTATTACTGTTGTTGTTGTTATTATTATTATTATTTGCTTAAAAAATAAGCCTGGGAGACTGCACACTCCTTCATTAACCGTCAAAGTCTCTGGTAGCTGGGATTATGAGTCTGTTGCTCCTTAAATGTAATCGTTCATGTTGCTGGGCATTTTGCTATTAGCACATATTACTTGGTTCTCAAGAGTGGAGAGTGGTTGGGCTTTCTCTCTGCAGAGGCGCCGTCAGGGGCTGCCGCTCGTCTGGAGGAGGCGCCTTCTCCCACACTCCTGACAGGTGAAGCGGACCAGGCGAAGCCCAGCAAGGAAAACCCGCTGCAGTGTGTAACAGTGCCGCCCAGGGCCTGGCACATAACAGCGTCCCATGCATGACTGAGGAACGAAGGGAAGCATAGGTATTTAGGTGTGAAATTGTTTTCTAGCGCAGCCTGTTTTGCTTGCAGCCTGTTTTTAAAGACATTGTCTGTAAGTAAATATGTTCCTTTGGAGTAACATTGCCATTAGTTTCCCTGATTCTTTTACCTTACGTACATTCTCAGAAACTAAAACACCGTGGTGGCTGTGCCGGCATAGGGAATACACAAACCAAGGCTTCACCATGAGGGAGAAGGGATTTTTACAAACCACCGAAGTGCTACTTCTCTTGGAAGAAGTGCATGCTGGATTTCTTCCAGCTGAATTCTGCAACAAAGCCTAAGGAAAATGAACATTAATCTTTTATGAACCAAGCCCCCAAAGAAGCAGGCTTTGAGCTCAACCCTAATTAGGTTGCATCTCAGTGTGGAGAATCCTTAACGAATGAGGACACATAGCAACACAGCCACTCTGCGGGACTGGCTTGAGAGAAGGAAGGGGCGCCCGCCGTGCTCGGCGCTCCAGTGCTCAAGGCTCCCGGCCCTCCCAGAAGCGCAGTGCATCTTGGGTGGAAAGCAGAGGGCGTGAGGTGTAACACTCGGCCACCTCGTGTCCCAAGGCCACCCAGGGCCTGCGGATAACTGGGAAGAGAAGCAGTGACCCGCAGGCCTCCAAGGGCGAGTTTCAGCAGCCTGTTTCCCTTCGCTCTGTGCCCGACGGGGCCAGGACCCTGGGCTCTGGGCTGTGAGTCCGGCTCAGCCGCTGCTCCCTGGGCTGTGAGTTGCCTACCGGCCCTGAGACTTCCCTGCTCTGTCTGTGCCGGGAAGGTTCATGATTGAGGGAGCTCTCTGGACTTTCCTTCCAGGTGGAAGCTTTATCTCTCCACCCACAGCCTTCCTGTTTGGGGGGAGTATACACAGGGGCCCCCTTCCCAAGCAAAGCCCCAGATGGGCCTCCAGGGAGCCACCCCGGCAGCCCTAGCTGCCCGTTCAGCATCTGTACCCATTGGGGATTGGTGGGTGTCTCAGACCCAGCCCAGAACATCAGCCCAGGAGGCCTGTGGGCAGCCCGTGGCCCTGAGATGGACGCACACGGTCTTCTGCCATCCTCCCGGGTTCTGTCCCCATCTGGAGCCTGAGTCAGGTGGCCTTGACCTCCTGGGACAGTTCTACAATCTCCCTCCACCTCCCCAAGAGCCACCAACCTGTAGCTCACTGCAGTGGATGCTGCGGTCCTCCCGGATTCTCTTGGCTTGTCATGGACCCCCCCAAAGCCTGCTGTCCCAGCCAGCCAGCGTCCCCCACTGCCCGAGAATGCCTTATCCTATTACTGTAATTAACCGGTACCATGTTGGAAAGCCGAGCCAAAGACAGAACTCTGGGGTGAAGAAGACTTGCCAAAGGTTGTAATGCATGAGAATTCGAGTGGATAGAAGTTGGCAGTTGCAAGCTCTTCCCTCCGTGTAGCACTTCATTCTAGAATCTGAGTAGAGCCATCGCATGCCCAGCAGGCACAGGTGCTGGAGCCCATCTCCAGGCCACAGCCCAGCTCATCACGATGGTCAGCCTGGAGTGCCCTCTCCGCCTCCTTTGGTAGGGACACAGGGGGTCACTTTAGCTAACACCGTGACTGTGTAGCATCGTAGATTGTAGTGACATCTGTATCGGTTGGTAATTGTTATGCATCTTCTACCCGGCCGGTCCTGAGCCACCTGTTTTACACATGCCATCCCGTCTAAGCTGAGTGCCTGGCTCCGGGGGGCTGGTGAGGGGTCGCCCTTGTCTTACACAGGTGGCCGAGGAGCTCGGAGCGCTGGGTATGCAGGTGGCCTCAAGCATCAGCGTCTGGGAACCTTGTGGGGTCTGGCGGGGAGCAGTGATGCAACAGGATGGACGGAGATGGCAGGGGGAGGTGAGGAGCAGAGCTCTGCAGACCGAGGGACGGCGGGGGAGCTGGCCCCGAGCCGGGAGGGGAGGGAAGCGGTGCCGGCGGTGTGCTGGAAAGGCCCCTGTTGGGCCCGTTGGGTCGCTAGTTTGGCACCGGTGCAAGCACCATGCGTGGTCACCTGACGTCTACAGGGCAGTCAGCTGGGAAGGGTGGCGAGACTGCCTCTCTCTGCGCTCCTGAGTGGCCAGTGCAGTGGGTGCCATGTGTGGGGACACAGCCTCAGGGAGGGACTTACCAGGAGGGGTCACAGGCAGTGGCCCCGGCTGAGGACGGAGCAAGGCCCCACCTCTCTCTCCAGCCGTCTCTCATTCTGGTCCCCTGAGTTCCCATCTGGGACCCGAGTCAGCTGCACGTGTCTCCCGTAAGAAGCCACTGTTTTCCACCTTTCTGGCGTTTTCTGCCTGGGCGCCCCAGGGGAGGCAGGAGGCTGGAAGAGCCCGGGGCGGTGAGACTGCGCCCAGGTGGGAAGGGCCGCCGACAGCAGCTGTGCGCCTGTGCCGCTGCGGGCGAGGCCCAGATGGGCGCTGCGAGGTCACCCCTTGGTCCTCACCGCCCACTCAGCATCTGCGCCCGGTGCACTGGCCTGGGGATACTCCGAGCCCTCCTCCCTTCCAGATGTGCTGCGTCACGTGCGCCCCGGACTGCTGGCAGTCGGCGAGGTCTGGAGAGGAAATGGAGCGCTCGCTGGGCCAGAGGAGCGGTGACCAGAAGGCGGCGGGGCCACAGCGTGGGCACCGGCCTCAGCTCCCACTGCCGTCCACCCGGACTGGGGGGTGGACTACGCTTCAGTGTCTCCTGGACGCCCACCCCCACAGCGGCCTTTATGTCAGCAGATCCTTTGCAGTTGCAATCCAGGGGAGTGAGCCTGGGCCCAGCCGGCCACACGGGGCCCCGGGACTCGGCCCTGCCTGCGTGTCTGGACGGCCGCCAGCAGCGTCTCTCCAGCTCTCCCGGAGAGTTCGGGCTGCAGCTGGTGGTAAGAACCCCAGTGTGCCCCCAGAAAGCGACAGGAGCCGTCGCCTCTGAACTTCCGAGTAAACGTCCCTTCCTGATCCATGTCTAATCTGATGACTCAGTTTCCCCATCTGGCAAGGGCGGCAGTGATGCCTGATCAGGCTGTAAGACAGCACCAGTTTAAAGACGTGGGGAAGTGACTGTGCAGGGCCTGTCATGGCGCTGCCAATGCTGCTGCGTGAGGATGGTGATAGTGAGACATGAAGGGCGAGGTCTGAGTGCAAAGCAGTGTTTGCAGTGTAACGTATTTTTTAACCAAAAAAAAAAAAAAAAAAAAAAGAGTAAAAATCCTGGAAGGAAATCCAACCCAACATTACGGCCAGGCTCTCTAGTGACCCTTGCTACCCGTGCGTGGTCTCCCACGTAGGGCACGAGAAGGACTCCCTCCCTCCCTCCGTGTCTTCTGCCTTCCTCCCTCCCGCTCCTGCAGTGCTGGGGTTGAACCCAGGGCCTCGTGCAGGCTAGGCAAAGGCTCTACCACTGAGCTACACCCCAGCTCTTTAGAGGAATTTTTATTTTGAGACAGGGTCTTGCTCTCTGCCCAGGCTGGCCTTGAACCTGTGATCTTCCTGCTTGGCCGCCCCAGTAGCTGAGACCCCAGCCTGCGCTGCCGCGCCTGGCGAGAAAGTGCTGTTTTGTAATAGAAGCACTGCACATTGCATGTTCCGGGTCCTGTTCTCCTGACCTGGTTGAAGTTCGCCCATACCTGTGTCCCAACTCTCGAACCCAAGACTTCCTTCACAAAGCCTGAGCCGCCCCATTCCGTTCCCCACCCTTGGAGCAGGGTGCCTTTCCCCGCCCTGTGGAGCCCCTGGGGCCATTCGATGGCGCTGTTGGAAGGGGTGGTGCCACCAGGGCCTGGCGCAGACACACAGCCCGCCGTGTGCCGCTGCCGCAGGGAGGAGGCACTACTGGGGAGTGGGGGGCTCCGGCCTCAGCCAGCTGATCCAAGTGTGCACAGGCAGGGGGCTTCCTGGGGGGCAGTGGGTGGGGTCTGCAGGGAGACAGGGTCACAAAGCTGCTGAGCAGCTCTGGGGGCTGAGGGCTCCTTCGTGCACCCCCCTCATGTCTGGGGCTGGCACGCAGTGGCCTCCTCCAGGGCCTCGGCAGGGGACACCAGAGCCGCCCAACCGTGCAGCCTCTGTTACGGCAAAGGACTCACGACATGGTACAGTGCTGGGGTCAGCAGGATGCGTGCGTCTGAAGCCAGGGGAAGTGTCTGGATTAACGGCAATGTGTCTCTTATTGTGATATTTTAAGATTTTGAGCATTCACCATATTTTTTGATTACTACTGTTGAACCACAAGCAGCAATTTCTATCAAGTGAAGACATCACAGCATGTGACATACCTTCCTCACCGGATCTGGCACCACACAGCGTCTGGAGCTTCCCCAAAGTCGAAACAGCAGTGAGAGGACAGCAGGAAGTGGGACACTGAGGCGGCCAGGGCAGTGCAGCTGGAGACCCTCAGGAAAGAGCACTGCAGAGCTGCTGTGGGAAGTGGCGAGGATGGTGGGATAAGTGTGCTCGAGGAGTGGGGACCAATCTGAGGGGACCCAAGGCAATGTGTCTTTCACCGTGACTTTTCTGTATTCAAACGTTCACAGCAGCTGTCCCTGTAGCTGTCCAACATTCATCATGGCAACACTCCGCATGGTGCAGGGGACGCAGCTGGGGCTCTTCCAAGGGAGCAGCGTTTCCACTCGCAGGGACATGGCAGGAGGAGGGCTGTGGCAAAGACGATGGGTTGCTGAGCCCAAGAGGGCACAGGATATGAGACGGAGGCATTGGGGAAGCCCAAGCCAGCTTTCCACTCCCATCCTCCTGCCTCAACCTCTAAATGCTTGAAGGGAAGGCAGAATTGCCAGAGAACAGGGGCGCAGGAGGGTCTGGCACAGCCCTGGGCATCTCGGGAAGCTGCGGGGAGACCCCCAGGCTGCAGGGGCATATGGACGGCGAGACAGGTGCTTAAGGGTGGGCAGGCTGGGACTGTTGCCAGACTTTCCCCGGAGTCCCCCACACCCTGCTCGTTCCTGCACAGCCGTGTGTGCTTTGCCACCAGTGCACCGCATCTCTGTGCTTTTGTGAAAAGATATTTAATAATGACTCACCTTTAAGAAGCTCCACGTTCACAGACCATCGCCAGAAGTCTGGCCCAGCCGCTGTCAATGGCAGGACTAGCGCTCGCTTGCCGCAGACGGAAGTCTTCGGAGGACACAGAGTCCGGGCTTTGCTGGGCCATGCTGATCCCCGGGCCCGGTCTGAAGCCAGCTCTGTTCCTTCAGACTAATGGAGATTTGCTCTGGACAGCCAGCAGCTCAGGGGGAGCAAGGAAAGGGACACCTGTGTCACATGTTAGCTGTGTTCTTTGTGGCCTAGATGTTGGGTGCCCCTGAAACCCTCTGGCCCACCAGCAGTGTGGGTCCCATGTACTGGAAACCAGTCCCAGTCTGGGGACGGTCAGGCCAGCCCAGAAGAGACAGAGAAGCCCTGCAGTCACCCAAGCTCACCTGTGCTTTGAGCACCATTCTTGGACCGCGGTCAGGAAAACGCTTGTAAGTCACCAAAGTCAGCAGCGCTGTGATGGTGGCTGCTGGCACCGCACGGCTCCCACGGGGTGGCATTGACCTGCCCCCCAGAGTGAGCCGTGCCGCGTCCTAACTTGTAAATATTGTGATAAGTTGTGGTTTTCCTTCCCACAGAGTATACGCGCTAACTGCTCCGTTTACGAGAGGGCGGAGGGGCTCAAAAGCACTTCGGTCCCTGTTATTTGGCGGTTTGGCCTGGTGTCAAGGGAGTTTATAGCCAAACCACTATGCTGGTGGTGTTTTATCCCACAAAGGAATCCAAAATTTAATGCACCAGAAGGAAATAATGTTTACTCAGTGCCCTGGAGAGACACCGTGGAGACTCCCAGTCAGCGAGGGCAGAGGCTGAGTCCCACACGGGCGGGGCGGTGCCTCCCACCTGCAGTTCTGCTGCGGTGGTAGCGAGGTCAAGCAAAGTCGGGGAAATTCCGTGAGTACCTGGACGTGTGTGTGTCAGGGCTATAGATGATAGACAATAGATATAGATACAGATACATAGACATTCACCCTAAAATTGGTTAATCTGCTGGCATCGAAAAGCAGAAATTGCTCCACAACTCAGTTTCAGAGAAAACGAAGTGAGCCCTTCTCTCCCCGCCCCTTCTGCTGGTCCACAGATCCAGCCTCTGGGAGACGAGACCTCTATCTGGACCCCGTTTCTGCAGCTGCCGGCCCTCACCCAGGGGAGCAGAAGTCACCGGTGGCTCTGGCACTGCCCTGGGCGGCAGTGCTTGCCTGAGCTCCGGGAACCTCAGACAGTCTTTCTGTGCTTAAAGTTTCTCGCACAGCGACCCAGTCTGACGGGGTCTTAGCTAGGTCAGGAGCTGGGTCTGCTTTCCCGACGCGGCTAAGGTAACTGGTGCCCGGCCTGTCTGGTGCGTCTCCCATGCCGTGCTCAGGCCTCCCCTACGTTGTGAGAAGTCTGACGACTGATTTTAAAACGAGGACAGCAGACGAGTGCCCAGGATTGGATTGCGAGACGTCTGCTCTTAGCAGTGAAGGCTGGGAACAACCGGAACCTGGGGCTGGGCTGCGCACCCTGCTGCCGTCACAAGCCGTGGTCTCTGTGCACGGACACCGAAAGGTGTTCCCCGAGGGCGGAGGCGCAGGGGGACACCCGCCGCTGTCTCCAGCTTGATGGGCTGTAGCAGGATCTCCTGGCTCCACGGCAGCCCGTGCTCACAAGAAAACCGCCTCTCAGAGCGCCTGCCACTCGGGGCTGCCCTGTGGGTGTTGCAGCACCACTACTTACGATGCCCGGTGCCCAGTACCGCGAGGATGGCCTTCCACCCTCCCACCTTTGAGGGTGCAGACGATCACCCTCATTTCCCAGATGAAGAAACTCAGGCCCGGGGCCCTTAAGTAACTCCCCACGTTACCGGCTCGGGAACAGCAGGGTCCGTCACTCAGTGGCTGCCAGCCCGCAGGGCCCCGATCCTATGGTCCTGACGACTGGCTGAAGATGCCGAGGTGCCCAGCACCCGCCTTCACCCGCAGGACCCGTCCCGTCAGTAGCTGTCCCCCTGGGTTACGGATCTCTGCTGTGGTCCACGAGCACACGTCCTGCTGTTCCCTGACATTTAGATATTAGAAGCTTTGGATTGTTTTTGACCAAGGCAGCAAAATCCTCTCACAAATGAGTTCACTTCAGGAGGAAAAAATTCTGTTGGCAAGAAATAAACTCTCACTTGTCAAAGGCACGGACTTTATGTTTTGCTAAATTCATGTTTTCCCTCGTCAGCCAATCGATGCTCATGAAGCGTTCGGTGCGACTCGTTCTTGAGATTGGCCGGTGATATCATGATGATATAACATGCACTTGGTAATAAGGAATAATTCACAGACCTTGGGATGAGGTTTTTAATAATGGTGCTTATGGGATGTTGACTCAAGCAAATTTTTTCTGGTTAAATTCTTACATTCTCCTAATAAAGTAAAAATCAAAGCGTCGTGTGGAAAGTGACCTGGGCACCCATGGCTTCCTTCCCCGGGGTCCCGCCCAAGGGCTGCAGAGCTGACCAGAGGTCTGAGCCAGGGTGGAACGGCCCCAGCCTGCCGTCCTGGACCACCTCGGTGGTCACTCTGTCAGCTCGGAGATCGCAGCATGCCCCCGGGCTCCGGGACTGGCTCTGGAAGGAACCAATGAGAGTGTGAGAAGCCGATGGGGCATCCTTGGAAAGTGTCCTCTCCCGAGTGGAGAGCAGAGGAGGAGCCATCCTGCTTGGGAGGTAAGTGCAGAGTGACAGCAGCCACCTCCGCCCCGAAGAGGAGAGCCGGAACTGCCAGCCTCGGCCCTCGGAGCCGGTCGGCCACGGGCTTTGTAGTTCGTGCCAATGTGCTGTCATGGATGGGAGTCATCCAGGGGCCTCTGTCACTGGAGCCAAGCACTCGCTTTGTGCAAGTCCCCCCTCCCCACGAGGCTGTCACCAAGGTGCTCACAAGCATCCCTCCTCCGAGATGAGACCCTGTCAGCCGCCAGCCGGAAGGGGCTGTGGTGCCCAGGGAGACTGGAGGGGTTGTGACCAAACCCAGAGAGAAGGCACCTGGGGCCTGGGGACACCTCGAGGTCACAGCCACATCCCTGGACCAACAGTTAGTTCGGAATTCTGTAGGAGAGACATGAAAGTTTCTAGCATTTTTAAGACACTGTTATTTAGATTTACTAACGCTGAAAATTGAATCTCTAACTAATCATCAGATTTCTCCAGGCCTCACAAGTCTAGGGGTGCACAGAGGCTTTCTCCATGAAGAGTGCTTGAGGGACACTCGCCCTCGTTTGCTTCAACGGGGCCGTGGTCAGCAGGACCCACAGTTCCCAGGGGCACCCAGGCCTGTGCAAGGAAGAGCACCAGCCTCCTTGTGTGGGGACCACAGTGATAAGATTTTTGGCTCAAAGGAGATACAGAGAGAGAGGGAGGAGGAGGCCTTTACTGTGGGCATGGGAGGGCTGCAGAAGAGACACAAGTACCCTTGGGTGAGAACAAAGAAATGAAAGTATTTTTGTCAGGTCTGGCTGGGGGAGGAGTTTGGGAGGTGGGCAAAATGACATATTAACAGCTGATGTGAAGGGGCATCTGTGCACACAAAACAGGAAAGAGAAAGATTCACTGGGGGCTGGAGGTGGTGCGCTTGGGCGGTTGTGGAGTCTTGGGGTTGGAGAGGGGTCGGCACACGCCGAAAAAGGGAGCGGGAGGTTTATCTCTGGAATGAGAAGGAGAACATAGGGGTTACTCCTAAAGAGGTAAGTTGCTTCCCTGGGCCCAGTACCAAGTTGGGGGACGTCATGTTAGAGATAGCTGAGCCCCAGGTGGCAGGATCTATCACACAGGGCTTCCATTATGGTTTCTATATCAATGTCCCCCCAAGTCTCGTGCGCGCGGAGGTGGGGCTTTCGAAGGGCGACTGGACTATGGCGGTGCAAAAGCTCCTTGCATTTAGGAGCTAGGCTTGGTTGGAAGAGGGGCTCCTGGGGTGCGGCCCAGTAGGATGCATCTCCCTCCCCACTCCTCCCTCGTCTGTGCTTCCTGCCCACCGTGATGTGAGCAGCCTTCTTCCGCTAGCTCCTTCCTGCAGGCCACCGACCACGCAAGGATGGAAACTTCTAAAATGAGAGCCAGAATAAACCCAGTGATGACACAGTGACTGAGACACTGTCAACCTGCTGTGTTTTTCTGAGGGCCCAGTCCCCACTCGTGCAGGGCACTGCTCCCCCCAGGGACATCCTGTCCCAGCAGGACAACCGCAGTGACAGGTTCAGCTCTGTGCTGGGAGCCAAAGCCTCATCTCTTAGCTGTGGACTCTGCTGGGGTCTCTGTGGCACTGCTGCTCCTGCCCTAAGGCAAGCCCGGTGCCTATGACTATCTCTGCTTTTGTCTGTAGCCCTGTGCCCTGTGCCCAACAGGACACAGAAGCCCAGGGCAGCTGACAGACACCCCAGGCTCTGTTCTGCGTCTGTCTGCTGTGACCAGGGCTTGGTGCTGGGTCAAGCGCCTCTTTCTCATTCCCCTCCCTAGCGTGCTCCACTCCCAGGAAGCGCTGGTCTTACAAACAAATCTGGAGGAAATCCCATCTGCCGGTCACCAGGAACACCCCTGCCCTGCTACAAAGGTGACAAGAAACATCAAAACCAGAATAGTCTGCACAATAAAGGGGGACCAGTCAGCATCCAGGAGGTTGGGGCTGGAAGGCTGCTCCCCTGGACAGCAGTGGGCGGAGCTGCTGGACCCGGTTGCTGCTGTCCGATCCATTGTTGCCAAGTGCCCTCGACCAGGTCAGCTCTCCAGTCCCCAGCGAACCTGTGATGGCCCCAAAGTCGCCCTGGGGAAGTCTGAAGCTGTGCACTGGCACTGCGCCCCTCCAGCCCCTGCTGTGCCTGTGTGTGCGTGAGCGTACGCACACACACGCGTGCACAGCTGTCACTCTGCGTCAGTGGCTGGCTTCAGGAGCAGCACTTCCTTGGCAGTTCTAAGTGGCGTGCACGTTGCTCCTCGCGCAGGGACCTGGGAACCACACAGAGCTACCTCCCCTCTGAGGACGTGGCCCGCTCGGGCTCCGGCACAGACAGCCCCAGCCACAGGGACAGGAATTAGCCGTCTGGGGCTGGCCGGGCACAGCGGCTCCCAGCTGGTCCCTCAGGAAGAACCACAGCTTCCCAAAGGTCCAAGCGGCTTGTGGAATCCCAGAGTTCAGGGCCACAGAGAAGCTGCCCCTGAACCAGGCAGGCCACGTCCCGAGGACACCAGAGCCCGGGGAGTCCCTGGGGAAGTTTCCCAACTCACACCCTCGAGCAGCCCGACAAACAGTGGAGGCAGGAGGCCTTCGGGTCAGGAAGGATGATGGAAAGGGAGAGGCGAGGCCTGGCAGAGGCAAGCGCCTCGTCCCCCGGGCGTAATAGATCTCCGGAGACGTCCGCAGCTAAAGAAAGCTTAATTAAATTTAATGGACAAACCTCTCGGTGCCGGGAAGCATTTTAATGTGATATTTCAGTTCGGGGTGGACAAAAATCAGTCTTCCTTGCCTCGCTGCTCTCTCCCTGAAACGCGGCAAACTTCTGATGAGCGCCATAACTCTCGCGCTGCCACGGCCCTGCGCGCTGAGGACACCGCGGGACACCTGGGGCTGCTGTGACGTCTGGGGCACCGGCCTGGGTGAGACGGGGGAGGCCCAGGCTCTGGTGCAAAGGCGACTTGGTGGACACACGAGAAGGAGAGAGGGAGCGGGTAAAGACAGCAAGCTGAGTGCTTACCTCAGCTGGGGGAGCAGTGGCCGGAAGGCAGGATGGCGAGGCTGGGTCCACCCGGAAGGGGCCCCCAGGAGCCCTGTGCTCCTAGACGGCCATGCTCCTCCCCGCCCCTCCCCTGCCCATCCCAGGTGCCCTACTGGCCTGCTTTCAGGGACTGATCGGCTCGACTGCCCGTGTGACCCAGCTGAGTCAGTGGAACACACAGACGGCACTAGGGTTCCCCCGTCTTGTGCTGTGACTGCTCCCCTCGTGAGGCCCGGAAAGATTGCCCTCTTCCCATCTCTCATGGGTGGTGTCCGTCCGTGGGGGGACTGGACTTCAACAATAAGGAGGCAATGACACCCTGAGAGAGTTGACGGACAGCTCTATTTTCTGACCAGTTGGAGCTGGGTCTTCTGTTGCCTGCTACGCAAAGTGTCCTAATTGGTCAGCCCTCGGGGCCAACTGCTCTGTGACCCAGAGTCAAGGCCCGTCTGTTTCCAACATGGGCTGGAAGTGGGCTGGCAGGAAATGGATGAAGCCTAAAGTCCCAAGGGTGTCGGCGGTGACCGGCCACTGCCACCTGGGCCACCATCCATGCCCACCCGGCCCCGGGATGGGGGTCTACTGCCAAACCATGGGCTTTCTGCGCCAGAACTCACAGGGTCCTCCCGTCTGTCTGGCTCCTGGTTTCCCGTCTCTCCAGGCTGCCCACTATTCAATCACTTGACCCTGCCTTTACTCCCACCATACACTACCGACTCGAATTCAAACTTCGTAGCTAGTATTTCCACCTGTCTGCTTCCAAAATGAACTTGAGTTAGCTTATAATCAAAGAGTAGATGCACTGGAACAATAAAATAAAAGCGCAAGGACAGTCAAGTCAGAAAGGTGGAGAATTACTGTGCCAGAAAACTCAAAATGCTATCATGGCTGAACCAAAACCTCAGTTCTGAGTTTCCTGACAGTCAAAGCAAAAATGGGAACTTCCTTTAAAGACTAATATCATGCAAAGTTTTATGCCAGCAGCTGTGAAGCTGAGAAAACTGAGTCACTTGCGATACCTGGCCTCAAAAGTTTAAAGACAACAGGTAAAAATCCAGCCATGACAATCAGAACACAGGTGTACTAGATTCAATACAAGTGCTGTCAGTCACTCACTGATGACATCTGCGGGAGCAACGAGGGCTGAGAGACTGGTTTTGGCTTTGAATAGGCTCAGTGGAAGGAGTACCCGGGGCTCAGGCAGGTTGGATTTTGTTCAGCAGGATGGTAGAGGTGCCCTGGCATGAAGAATACGGTATACTGGAGGAAGGGTGAGTGATGTTCTTGGTGTGAAGCGTGCATGTGTGCATGTGTGTGTGCATGTGTGTGTGCATGTGTGGGCACATGTATGCACATGTGCCGTTACTGATTAAAAACTGGTGGTCAACCTAACACCAGCTGAATTAGCATGGTGCTGAGTGTAGGTGGCCCACCTGAGGAAAGTTGCCAGCAAAAAAGGAGACCTGGAGAGGAAGAGTAGGGCATTGTGGGTTCTCCTAAGTGTTACTGTTATTTGGAGCTGTTGGTTCTCCTGGAGGAGCTTATCATGCTGGCTTCCCTGATATGAATTCAGCTATTATTGTCAGAGGAACTCGGGACCTTGTTGCTGAGAACGGCTGCAGTTCACTTTGGGGGAGCTCTGCTCCTTACATTGAGCATTGTTTCCTGGCTCCAGGAGGGAAGACGTGTGCTGTTTAATCTGCAGGAGAAGTTTGTCACGCCGGCTTCCTGACATGTACTCAGCTGTTCTCGTTGTTGGAGGAGCTTGGGACCTCGTCGCTGAGGATGGCTGTGGTGCTTTTCAGGGGAGCCCTGGTCTTTATTTTGAACATTGCTTCTTGGCTTCAATATAGAACCCTCAGCCTGCTGGCACAGCTCCTTCACCCCGCTGGCATAGACTTTCTGGCTTCCACCACTGACCTTTGAGCCTTCCCAGTGCAGACCCATAAAACAGATTTGCATGGGTCATTGTTGTGGGCTCTGGGTTTTCAACTGAACTCATGCAGGTTATTACCATGGGATCCAGGCCCTCAGCTGGATTTTCTAGGTCTTCAGTGCTGTGGACAGATTTCCTGCACTTTCTCATATTTAACTCTGGGTGACCGTCATAGAATAATATTAGAAATTCTGTGTCCCGTATGTGATCGTTCTCCTCGCATTCGCCGACTACAGTACGTGCCCGTCTGCACGCATCGGTGGGGTAGGGAGGAGGCAGTGAGGAAGACTGGGTCAGTTAGGACAGTCCTTGAATCCACACGCGGGACGTGGACTTCATTTTGCAGGAAATGCGGGAAAGTCTCCGAGACATGATCACAGTTGTACACCAAATCATTTCTGATGGTGTTTCTCCCTCTGGAATACAGACTGAAAGTGTGCTTCTGCTGTCAGCTAATCCATTTCCGTCGGAAACTTCCCCATCCTGTGCCGCTCTGCGTTGGCTTGACAATTTTTCATTACATTGGTTCTAAGTTAGTTACTCCCAGAGAAAAGACAGAAATTCATCATCTTCTCTTTATGATTTCCTCCTCTGTCATCAAACACATCAGCAGGCATGAGTTTTATCATAATTCAATTCCCGCCTTCCACCCACCTTAATTACATGCACTTTCACTTGATAATAATTCACTGGAGTGTTCAAGTTGATCGGGAAGTTAAACTTCTTTTGGACTTGGCATATCTTTCGGGAGTCTTCTCACAGCCATGCCCAGAACAGGAAGTTGCTTCTGACTGCATTTCCGTAAGCATGAGAAATGCTTCGTGTTGGAGCAGGCTCAGGGTTTCTGTGTGGGGTGGCACCACGGGATCCAGTATCTGCAGGGACTGGGAGTCAGCCACTGGGGCAGGGTGGAGGCAAGAAACACGGACAGCAGTTGTCTTTTGCCGGCAACAAGCATCAAGAACTTTCCTTTCTCTCTTCCAAGAGGTTAACCTGGATGCCACCCACTGCTGATAAGGGGGAGTGAGCTGCAAGTTGTTGGTCATTCAGGATCAGAACCCTAGGGTAGATCTCAAGTTTGCCCACTTTTCCCACGAGCCCTCAGTCCACTGCTCCTTAACCGAACACACTAAATGGTCCACCAATCTAGAGCTAGGGAGTGGCCTCCAGAAAGTCTCCCTGGATTCTTCCAGGGTCTTAGTGGCCACCTAAACTCTGGCTATTGTATCATGCTCTGTACACTTTTCTATCATCATGAGACTCTTATGCTAGTCTATCTAAATTAGAGTGCTTAATGAACATTGTGAATTTTATATATAATACATGATCCAGTGTTCCTAACGACCCTAATGATAGATGCTGTTATTATCTCTCTTTTACAGTGAGGAAAGTGGCTTTCCGCAAGTCACACAGTCAATAAGCACTGGGAGTGCTTGGCTCACATGTGATCAGTCTCCAAATCCTGCTCAGTTCTTTACTGCAGTGCGACAATCACGCTTCTGTGATGCACAGCCCCAGCTGGCTCTCTGACCCCCGCTTTGGCTCTGTCTGTCCCCATATTCCTGGTACTCAGCCGAGCACATACAGATGGCAGGTGTTCAGACACCAAAGGCAGCTACATGGATAAATCCACAAGAAAACCAACTGGTAACTTCTTCCTAGTATTCACTTGTCTGCATGAAATCTACATTTCCATGCCTGCGAAGACTCGGCACATCTTTGGGGGGAAGAAGACCCACCCATCTACTGTCACCAACCTGGGGGTTCAGCTGTGGACATCTTTCTTCTAGGCAGTGACCAAAGTGAGGGACACTTTTCAAGAAAATATTGGAAAGAGAAGAAGAGGAAGTAGTCCTCAAATTACTTTCTGTCAGCCAGATGTGACATCTGAAGCCACAAGCAAGGGTGACGGAATTCATCTTTTTCCCACCAGCCCACGCTGCCCTTAGCAGCTGGCCATGCCTGGGGCTGAGCTGTGAAGAGCCTGCCCTTGTGTGGGTGAATTCCCAAGGGGATGCTGGCAGTAGTGCTCTGGGGAGGACGGCAAAGGGAGGACCAAAGTGTGAGGTCAAGTAATGAACCACAAGCTGAGAGTGAGGAGGGAGAGGCAAAGGGCTGAGGGCAGAGAGGCCGAGAACAGGGTGCCGGGAAGCAGCTCTCCTTCAAGAGCAGGAGAGCACGAAGAGCACTCGTGAGACCAGTGCCTGAGATTCACTTTAAGTTGTTTTTGCAGAGCTGTGAAGTGTTTCCCTGCATGACCTCAAACATTCAGAGGGTCCTTCTGCCTCCAAGAGTGTTGGATAAGAAGGACTCTGGGGAAGAAAGGAGGATGCATCAGAGCAGCAAAGGGGTGGGAGGCATGGAAGGTAGAACAGGGTAGAGCTGTGAAATTCAGCAGCAATGAGACAAGAATTCAGATCCAAGAGGAGTGTGGGAAATCTAAGTCATTCCAAGAATTGCCCCTCTATTAACTACTTACCCAGCACCCACAATACAAGGGAGGAGAGGTTTATTCTGGCTCACTGTATCAGTGGGTTCAGTCTATGGTCAGCAACCTATGGCAGCCAGGAAACAGAGAGAGACAGAGAAGAAGAAGGGAGTGGGGAGAGGAAGAAGGGGAAGGGGGAGGGGAAGGAGAAGAGGAGGAGGAACAGCAGCAAGAGGAGGAGGAGCAGGAGAAGTCAGGGGCAAGAATGCACATTTCCAGGTCACACTCCAGTGATCTGCCCTCTCTAACCAGGCCTCACTTCCTAGCATGAGCATTTTGGGAGTCATTTTAGATTTAAGTCATACATTTTGCCCTTGTTTCCCCAAAAAGCTTATGTTTATCTTATTTTGAAAATGCATTCAGTCCATCTTTAAGAGTTGCCAGTCTTGCCAGGCATGGTGGCACATGCCCATCATCCCAGCACTCAGGAGGCTGAGGCAGGAGGATCGCTGTGAGTTCACGACCACCCTGGGCTACAAAGTGAACTCAAGGCCAGCCTGAACAGCATAGTGAGACCCTGTCTCAAAAAGTCAAAAAAAAAAAAAAAAAAAAAAAGAGTTGCAAGTCTTAACAGTTCCAGCATTGCTGAAAAATCCACGTCCAAAGTCTCCTCTTAGTCTTGAGGCAAACTCTTAGTTGTGAGCCTCTGTAAAACTCTAAAAAGAAAGTTAAACTCTCTCAACATACAATGGTATGTGATAAGCATTCCTGATCCATTGAATGATACCAGAGTCTGTAACCAGCTTTAACAGTGGCCAGGCCCTCTTCAGACCATGGCTGTAGTGGCCTCTGAGTGCCTGGATGGCTGAACATGGTGAAATAAATCCAACTCCCTGGTGGCACTCTTGAGCAGAGGAACCAGGGATGCTCTTCTCAAATGAAAGGTTTACATTTTTGCACCTTTGAGCTTGCAAAGGTGGGGTCTTTCTGATTCTTAAGATGTTTCAAGCATTCTTTCTTATTGTCTCAATGTAAAAAGTAGTTGGTTTCTTTTAATGCCAATCATTTTAGCAACCATGTTGTTCTGAGTCCCAACTTTACAAAATTTTCACATAATTCATCTCTGATTTTTGCTCCTGACTCTCACTTTATAACTGGTCAAAAGCAGAAAGCAGTACCAATGCCACAGCCTGAATGTTGGGCTGCCCTGAAATTTCACCCACTAGATTAATTAATCCTCCACTCTTAATCTCAATCTTCTGTGAAGTCTCAGGACATGGGCAAAATGCAGACACACTTTTTGTTTGTTTGTTCATTTGTTTTGGGCCAGGGTATAACATATATGGACTCTAGTCCAACTGCCAAGGAAGTCCTTATTCCCATCTGACACATCTTAATCGTGGCCTTTGCTGGTTGCATTCCTCTCAAGATTCTGGTTTTCTGAGCTCTGACCATTAAGCACTGCTCATAATATGCTAAATTTTCTCTAGTTTTTATCTCCAAAATTTTCCAAACGCCTCCTACAAATTAATCACAAAGGGTTCTGAACCACATAGTCAGGTATAGACACAGCAACAACCATGCTCTTGTTGCCTGTTTCCTGTATTGATTATCTTTCCTGTCACTGAGACAAAATACCTGATACCCAAAACTTAAAGGATGAGAGCATTATTTGGCTCTCAGTTTCGGGAGGTTCAGTCCCTGGCCAATTGCCTCCAAGGCAGAAATGGTATGGTCGGAAGGCGTGGTGGGGGAAAGCTGCTCATATCATGGAGGCCAGGAAACAGGAGCAGAGGAGGGCCGGGCCAAGAATACATCCCTCCAGGTCTGTTCTAGTGACTCAGCTCCTCTCACCAGGTCTCACCTTGTCAGAGGAGACTTTTGGGGGGCATTTTAGATCTAAACCATAGCTATGACTGTCAGTTGTTCATTGCTGATGATGAGTGTAAATCGAATCTGTCATTTCACCTCAGTACTTGTGTGTGTGGTAGGCGGAACAGAGAGGATAAACCCAAGTGTCCTGCCACCCCCACAGTGCTCCAGCTGGGAGAGGACCCTGCGTCCTCAGTCACTCTGCTGTGTGGGAGGTACCTGGCTTTGGATGTGTATTTTGACACTTTCGTTTCTTCCTCTGCAGTCGAATCTCCATGCGTCTGGGTGAAAATATGTTTTAATGAAGAGAGGCAGGAAAATAAGAGGTTTAAAGATGAAATCAAACTCCCGAAAACAAGTCGTCTCTTAGAGTTGAGATCTTTGTGAAACTTCTGGAGTGAACTGAAACGAGACCTGACTTTCAGAAGCTGGGTTTTCTCTTCCCCCAGGTGCCCCTGACACATCCACCTTCTCCCAGTAATGGATTCCTAGTGGGCTATTTAAAACCATTTGGTGCCTGAGAATTCTCCACTAGCCAGTCTGAGACAGACGGCAGACGAGACACAATAAGCATTTCAGAAAGCATCTCACAATGTGATCATCAACATGTAATACGAGCTGAGGCTTAGTTAAATAAAATATGAAAGCTGTATTGATGACCCTCTGGGCTGCCCAACATAGCAGTTCATCTTCCTTTCCTGGGAGGCAGAGAGTAGGGCCAGGGAATAAATTATAGATGAAACCCCCATCATATGTTTATAAATACACTAACATTAGCATTTTACTTCCTCATAAATCTGCAGCAAACATTCAGGCCCAAGATAGAAAGCCCTGTAAAACAATGATATATTCTCCCCTCGCAGGCATTGACTTGTGGCCCATTCAGCCCTGGGGCTGTTCTTTAAACACTCACCCGCCGTTCACGCCCCTCATTTAAAATCCATTTTAATTTAAAGATGCGCGCTTGCGGTAGTGCTCGTGGTACATTTACTCATCCTAGTTATACATCACGGAGCAAGGGAAAGAAAATTGTTTCATCTAGAGATACGGTTCAATGTGGTCACCACTGAACAGTGGAGTAATTACCATATCAGGCCCACTCAAAATGCACTCAGGGTGTTCTGTGACCTATCATTCGCTAATCTGCATAGTGAAGTATAGCTTCATAACTATAAATTGCTGACTTAATTAAAACCAGGACCTTTCTGTCATTTAATTACAGGGAGAAAGGTTATTGCTTAAATGCAATTTTCCAAATGTGATTTCTTAACAGTTATTAACAGCTTCACCATCATTTATTGTTTCAGATTTTTCAATTTGAAAATACTCCCTGTGACAGAAGTAATGACTTCATGAAAAACTCAATCTAGAGAGAGGCCAGCCGGCCCATTTGTTTCTCGTAAGTGGAGCCGACGGGAAACTGGAAAATGTCACCGGAGAATCCCGGATGACTCTCCCTCTCGGGGGTAATTAAAACCCAGGAGGTTGGATCAAGAGGGCTGAGGTTGTCGGTGGACGTGTCAGAGGTGACCGCTGCCTCCTTTTGGTCCTGGTCCTCGGGTGCGGGCATGGGGGAGGTGGACCCGCCCAGGCCGGCAGGGCTGCGAGCTGGCCACAGGTCTGCCCTGTCCTCGGTGCCGCCGCGCGGGTGTACGTGCAGCTTCGCGATGCTCCACACCCGGGGGGCACTGCCTGCCCCACAGCACACAGCCGCAGGTCTGGGGTGCTGGACGCCGTGCGGGGCAGACAGCGGCCTGCGCTTTCTTCCGTCTTGCGTCTGCCTCCGTCCTCAGAGGGCTGTGTCTGCTCGTCCTCCCATGTTTTTGTATGCGGCTGAGTCACGGGGTGAACTCCAGGAAGCAGCACCCTGGCCAGTCCCACCAGCCCAGCCTGTCGGTGACCCCCGGGGGGTTCCTTCTGTCTTGGGCTCAGCCCTCCACTGGGTAGCAGCTCTGGCTCCGGAGGGAGCCGGGTCCTCATGGTGACAGGGAGCCCAGTCTCCAGCCCTGACAACTGCGTGATCGGGGGGCACCTGGAGGCCAGCTCGGGCGGAGCCGCAGTGCCTGCCGCGGAGGGGACCGGCGCTGGACCCCTGCTTTGGGACACAGTGAGAGCTGCCTGGATGAAGAAGCGAAAACTTGCCAAGTTTTGCTCTGTTTTAGTCGTTTCTTCTGGCTTTATTCATTGTGGCAGATACATAAAAATGACTAATGGGGACTTCATAAAATCTTAATCAGATTATTAATAATCCCTCATGTTCTCCACCATCAGAGTTTTTGAGTATCTTCGCGCCCTTTGCCAATTTCAGTGCAATTAAACGAGCACTTAGAAATGTGCGTATTAGAAAGCAGGGATTCACCACCCAGCCGGGCGTCCTTCTGGCTTGGAGCCGGGGTCTCCGAGGTGTCTCCCAGGGCTGCACTGCACCCTCCGGAGACAGCACGCGTCGCACTGGGGCAGAGGAGGTGACCTCGGAGCTCGGCGTAGGCATCCGGGACCTCGTGAGCCAGGCCGTCACCGGTATGGGTGAGTGGAGTGGAATCGAGGTCCCGGCCTGCTCTGCCCCGTGAGCAGAGTGCGGTCCCTCACCCACGGATGCCTCACCGCTCGGCCACTCCCCTCTTCCTCCTGTCCCACCCGGTCACCACAACGGCCACAGGGACCCCTCGGCCTCGCTGTGGACCAAGACATCTGCGTCCCACCTCCCCAGAATTGCTGACCTTCGGACTGAGTTCCCGACTCAGGAAACGCAAATCTGGGCCCCTGGATGGGGAGGGGAGCGTCTCAGACACACCTAGGACACAGCGCACAGCTCGTGACCCTTCTGTGAGAAGCAAGGACACGGACCCTTTCCGACCGAGCCCCGCGCCGAGGGTCAGCCGCGCTCAGGAGCCAGGTCAGGGCCGCGGTTCTCCCGGCGACAGCCTCTTCACAGGGCAGGACAGGGCAGGGGCCCGGTGCCTCTGAGCAGGAGGCTGGCCGCGCCACGCAGCCACGTGGAGAGGGCGCTGCAGTTTTGTAGTGCTGGGTGTCGTTTTAGTCATTAACATGAACGCTGCTCTCTCCTAACCGGTGACAGGAGTACAGATCTCCTCCTCTGAGGAGAAAGCCCGCATCGGTTTTAGATGAGCAAATGCATTATTTCCGTTCCACAGATACAGAACTAAAGCTTCATTTGCGCCCCCACTAGTGAGCTATTGACGATTCACGCCACATCACCGGGGCGTTGTGGGGAGACGCAGTGACACACACATCCCGTGCCCCCAGGCAGAGGCCCCTGTCAGCCCTAGGCTTCCTCCTCGCCCAGTGGCACTCAGCAGGGGCAGCGCAGGTCCTTCCCGCCGGGTCGCCGGATGTGGGCTCTGAGGCTGGTTCTGTCCCGGGTGTGATCTGTGGTGGGGGGCGAACCCCCACCCCCTCCAGAAGCCAGGTCTTCCTGGACAAATGTCACCCTGTGTATTGTAAAGTGACAGCATTAGCAGCAGTGTCTGTGCATACTCTGCAGACGGCCAGAGGGAGACCACTCAGGGTGTAGGCCAAGTCCCAGCCCTGCACGCGGAGCTCCCCATCCCGTCCCATGGGGTCCAGAGCTCGCTGCAGTCGGGCCGCTCCGCTAACTGCTTCTGTCCCCAGCCCCCATCAGCCTGATTTTGTTTTGCTTTTTCAACAGCTTTATTGAGATATTATTCACATACCATAAAACCCACCCGTTTAAAGCACACAAATCAATGGCTTTTAGTGTGTTCACGGGGTTAGGCAACCATGACCACAATCAACTTTAATGGAACACTTTCTCAGGGCCAAAGAGAAACCCCACGGCCCCGGCCGGTGCCACAGCCCCAGGCCGAGCAGACGCCTGCCCGGCCGGGAAGCTCCTGCGGTCCGTGGCGTGCGGGATCCCACGCTGGGGCTCAGTGGCTGCTTCCTTTCAGGCAGCGTAATGTCCTCAGGCTCCTACCCCACAGCGTGGCCCCGAGCCGCACTCCATCCCAGGAGTGCGTCTTCGTCCAGTGCAGGGCCCTGCAGCCTTTGGGTCATTTATCCACTCCCCAGGGGCATGCGGGGAGCTTCCACACCGCCAACACCGACACACAAGACGACGCGATCGCATTTCCCATTCCCAGGAGTGTGCGAGGACACCTCGGGTAGGATTGCAGGCTTTTGTGGTGCCTTATTTGACTCAGATTGCTATGAAATGTGTGGCTTATCAACAACAGAAACACAGCTGGCCGGTTAGCTCCGTGAGTAGAACAGAAACAGCTTCCCAAATCCCGGAGGCTGGCGGTCCGCGCTCACGGTGTGAACACAGTTCTGAGCCACAGGCAGCTGACTGTGCGGTCCCCTCCCTCACCTGGGAGGCAGAGAAAGGGAGAAAGACAGCGATTGTCTTTTTTTTTTTTCTTGGCAGCAGCGGGGATTGAAACTAGGGCCTTCACACTCAACTATATCCCCAGTACTTTTTTAATTTTTAATTTTGAAGCAGGATCATGCTCAGTCACTGAGTTACCCAGGCTGGGTTTGAACTCCAGATCCTCCTGCCTCAGCCTCCCAGAGTGCTGGGATGACGGACCTGTGCCACTATGCCAGCCCAGTGTCCTTTCATGAGGAGGCTTTAGAGGCCACGGAAGCAAGTCGTTCCCCAGTTCTTTTATGTACTCTGGGAAGCACATAAACTAAACCTCTGTGAGGACAGAGCAAGGCATGGTCTTGCGTGCACCCATCCACCTCCTGCTGTGAACTTTAGGACGGAAGCTCAGCGCCTGGGTGAAGTGCTACCCGAAGTGGGCTCCGAGGAGCGCTGACCTCACGGGCCGCGGCGGATGACCTTGGTTTTCGTGGTGTGTTCTGCCCAGCACTCGGGCCTGCTGGGTTACAGTGAGACACTTTCCTGCGGGGCCTCTCAGTGACAGGCTGGGGTGCAGCGTGACTTCCGAGAGGGAAAGCGTGTGTAGAATTCGTAAGCAACATTTGACTGCAGGACGAGCTACCCCACTCCAGAGTCGGCTTGGCACCCTGAAATTCCCCCAGGAGCCTGGCAGAACCGGCCTGGCCGGGCCTCACCCCCACGGCCTCCCGCTCCCCGCGGTCTCGGCCTCGGGCCCTTTGCTGCTGTCATCGGGGGCTCCCCTGTGCCGGGTGAAGACCACGGTTTCCGAGCAGCAACTTGGTCCATCCTCTCCCCAAACTCACAAAACCAGAAGAAAAACTCCTGTCGAGAGGAGAGCGGGAGCAAGGGCACCCGGGCCTGGATCCGGGCGTCTGCTGGGCTTCGTCCTGCCCGCTCCCGCAGCAGCAGCAACGTGCGTGGCCTCAGCTTCCTGGATTCATCCAGGGCAAAGCGAGGACTGGGGCAGCGGCAGCAGAGGCCATACCGGAAATGCGAATGAGAGGGTCAGTCAGCATCTGGCTTTTCTGAGTGTTGAGCTGGGCATGATTCGTACTTTGTGGCCTCTTGTGCACACACACGCATGCACACACGCACACACACACGCACATATGCTCACCACTTGGGCCGATGACCTGTCCTTTCCAAATTGCTGCGGGGCTCTGGGCCGCATCCGTGGGCTGTCGGACGGCTTTTGTGAGCGAGCTGAACAGTGAGAAATGGATTCTTGGCAGTGTCCATTGTCGTCACGGGGAGGTATTTACTGCACAAATGTTAAGGCTGACTAAAGACAGAAATGGGCTTTATTTTGTGGTTTGCATAAGGTAACAGAAAACAACTACCCAGCCTCGTTAGAATGAATTACCAGTTCGTTTTCTGAAAGAAGAACGGATGCCTCCCCTCCCGGCTGGGTTCTTTGTGTTAGCAGGTGTATTTGTTTGTTTGTTGCTTGTTTGGTTTGGTACCAGAAATCGAACTCGGGACCCTGTGGGCAGTCACTGTGCGGCCGGGCCGCATCCCTGGCCTGGGCTGTGCTCCTGCTACTCGCAGTGGTAGAAGCTGAAAACAAAATCCCCGGACTCCCAGAGCAGGAAATGTTCACAACGCTTATTGTCTCACATAAACCAGACAGCACACTGGTGACGTTAGTGACATGGCCATGGGTCTAAAGGAGGCCCGGAGGTACCTGTGCCGGGTTCCAGTGCCAGGAGTTTACTCGGATATGAACATTAGACTGCGTGCAAACGGACCACAGGGCATCCGTGCTCGCGCTCCCTGTAAAGACCAAAAGGAGGAGAAAAGGAAAAAGAGGCCCCGGACAGGGAGATGGACAAGATGTTAGGGTGCAGCAATACTACGGTCTGGAGAAAAAGCGGTGAGAAACCGCAGTGTAAAAGGATTTGTGACAGCGCACGAACGCGCTCACTGTACTCGCGGGACGAAAGGAACCCGTGGAGAGGACGCGGGCTCCGCTGCCACCGAGAGAAGGGGCATCTCTGTGCACTGCAGAGGAGGAAGGGCACACAGACCGGAGGGCTTAACCCGGGAGCGGGAGGACCGGCGACCCCGCTCCTGCGCTTGTGTAGTGAAAACACCGGTGATCGTCACGGCTTCCATCTCTAGCGGCCCCCAAAGCCTCGTGTGTGTCGGGATTTGGGGTGGGCTGCGGTGACCTCTGTCAGGAGGACCCGTGGCCGGGATGTGGCTGGCAGGAGGCCTCTGCCTCTCGGTCTCCGCCCTCCTCTCCACTTCCACTGGCTGTGATGAGAGCAGCCCTCCTGCTCCAGGCCTTACCCCGTGGAGTCGGCGACCACCACCTGGAAACACAGCCAGAGTGAACCTCTCCTCCCTGGCTTGTGGGCATCAGGTATTTCGTCCCAGCAACAAGGGAAGCGGTGACCCAAGGTCGTCCCCTGGTTGCTCTGGCGGAGCAGGCCCGGTGCGCGCTCCCCTGGCCCCTGGACAGCACCCTGCAGAGTCCCTGCCCACGCTCACGCCGCAGTGTAGCACGGGGACAGTCAGGCCCAGCCGGTGCAAAGCTCAGCAGAAATTCTTTGGGCTTCGAGGACTTGGCATCTGGGGCCAATCCTCCCATTCATGGTATCAGATGTTGCTAGTAAAATACGCTCTGCGAGATAAAGCTCTTCTCGAAAATCCTCAGAAGACAGTGTCTTTTTAAACCGTGAATTAGCAAGGACTGGCTCCTGTCCCTCCCACCTCCGCCCTCCTCGGAGAGCCGAGTCTCGGCGAGATGGGGGCTGTCTCCCCAGGAGAGCCCTGTGCTGGGGACTCGGGAACTCGCATCTGGTTGCTTTACTGCCCTCGGCACAGGGACTCCTCCTTGCTGCCCAAGTTCCAGCCACCACAGCTGCTCCACCCAGTAGGAAGGCAGAGGAACGAGGGGTCACACCCAAGGTCACTGTCGGTCGCGCTTCTGTCACAGCCCACGGCCACAACATGATTGTGTGGCCCTGCAAGGGGCTGGGTGGGACCCTGGGAACCCAGTGATACCACAGCTCCAAGCAAGTAACGGTGGCCTCTGCCACAAAACCCCTCCCTGAGTGCATGGCAGGGAGGCCCCCAGCAGCCAGACAGACGGACTGGGAGGAACCACGTCAACATCTTTGGGTCCCCCCACCACACGCCTTTCCCGGAGCTCACAGTTCTCTGCCAACGGCCCACAGAATGCTGAGATCTGGTCTCTGGGGAAAACAGCCCAGCTGCAGATGGGAATTACGGAGGCTGGAGGAGCTCCAAAGCCAGCCATTGTCCGCCCGCCGCGCACCCGCCCCGCGCAGAGACAGTGTGGGCTCCAAACGGAAACTTGGTGAAACTTGGAGGCGTCTGAGTGCTTCATGAACAATGCAAGGCCGGGCACCAGTGCTTGGTGTGAAGCAAGGTTAGCATGTTCACCTTGGCTTCGAGAAACTAAGAAACATTCACAGAGGAGCTGGGATTTCTGAGGAGAGATGCGTGACTGTTGAAAGAGCTGCCAGGTGCTCCTCGGGGGTCTCTGAGGACCAAGGATAGTCACCTAGGGGCCACAGGCAGGGCCCAGGATGCCTGTTGCCCCAAAAGTGTCTTCCCCATTACGGGTTTCTGGAACGAGCTCTTCCTCCACTCTTACATTAAGGAATTGTCCTCTCTTGAATCGCAAAGACTTCCGGAAGGCTGTACGTAGAGATGATACCAAAATGCAACCCCATCCACCCTGCCCCTGGAATGTCTGTTACGCGTTTTATTAAGAAACATTTCAGGTCTACGAAGGCTATAAAGAATTGCCATGGTAAAAAGTTGATAATACAGAAGAGACCTACTCAGCAGCTACCTATGTGCACATCACCGGCTCCATACATACATGATCACCAGTGAGGCTGAGACCCCTGCGCACCCTTCCCCAAACACGCTTCCTCATCTCCCTGCCCTCCGCCCTGGAGCAGCTGCTGTCCCGAGCACGGCTGTCACGTGGATTTCTTATTTCCCACCCCTTCCTCCGTGCGTCCTGCCCTTCTAGTGGCTCGGGCCATCACCATCCTTCAGCAAAGCTGCACGTTCAGTGCACGCTGAGGCTCCCCTGGGCCGGGCAGCACACAGCAGTCTCCTAGCCAGCGTCCCTGCCTCCAGTGTCCCTCCCTCGTCCCTCACCCACACTGCGGTCACCACACTGGACGGCTCCCTGCCACCTGCATGGGGAGGTGTGGGCACCTGAGCAGGTTGCTGGGGCCCCCCGGGGCCTTGGGAGGCTGAGAGTAAGGATCAAGGTGGGGTTCGGGTACCATCAGCTGCACAGCGCATGGGGTGCCGGTCGTGTGCCCGCATAGCTGCGACAGCAGATCCCACAGCTTGTCTTCACGCTCGGGTGGGAGGAGCCCTCAGAGCTCCCGGCCCTGCTTCTCACGCCTCTGAGTTCCCGTCTCCTATGGGAGACAAAACCACGTATTAGAGGGAGACGCGTATCTGGTCCTGGTCACCCGGACCCCTTCTCTGTAGCTCTAGGGTCACAGCTGGGACACGGGCACCCAGACTGGGGCTGGAGTTCTCAGCTTCCTGTCTGGTCTGAGGTTGGACCGCACCCCGTTTACGAGTGACTGCGCTGAGCGTGTTCGTGTTTGGCTGGTGCTGAGAGGAGACGGGAGGCCCCGGGCAGAGGCGAGGATGCTGGGCCTCGCTCCCCTCGGCAGCCTGTCCCGCCTGGCTCCAGCTTCCCGACGTCCCCAGGCGGATGGCAGCCACGCGAGGGGACTGGGTCTCTCACAGCGAGCAGCCAGCCGCTGTCCCTGGCTGCGTGTGCACGGTGGGGGGTGTTAGCCCACTCCCTGTCCACAGAAACAGCGCTCAGAAGCAGCTGGCAGAGAGGAGGGGGGCGGCCGGCAGGACAGGATTGGCAGGCGAGAGCCCGAGCACCACTCTCCCAGGCCCTGAGACCGGATGCGACCACGTGAGTGTGCGCAGCAGAGCTGCCGTCACGGAGAGCGTTCGCCGGCTGTGCTGAAGGGAGGTAGACTTCCTGTCCCCTGGGCCGCCTCCGACTTCATCTATTACAGCACCCAGCACCCAGCACCCAGCACCCAGCACCCAGCAGGGTCCCCCTCAGAAGCACAGTGAGGGGCAGGTGGTCCCAGGACATCTGTCCCACAGAGCCGGGCCCACGCAGTTTCATTGGAGAGCCACGGTCATCTCTGGAGGGGGCTCCACCACCTCCACTTTAGTATCGGACATCAAAGTGTTTAAACATTCTCAAGTGACTAACACGCGGCTGAAATGGACCCGACTCTGGACGGAGGAGAGCCAAGCCCACAGTGCTCAGTCCGCCTCGTGCTGTCCCAGGCTCGGGTTCCAGTTTCTCTCTCATCCCGTGTATTGGGTGATATACTATGTCCCCCCAAGTCCTCATATACTTTTGATGGGGCTGAGTCTGGCACTTGCTTGTGATCGGTTTGTTGTCTGGGCCGGGACTGGTGATGTGAGTGCTGCACCCGCCCAGGGGTGGAGCTGAGGTACAGGGTAAGGGAGGCGGGTCTTCCTCTTGCTGGCTTCTGTGCTTCTGCTCTCTCTGGCCAGCGTGCTTGCTGTTTGGTGGCCACCACCATGAATGGCAGCCCTGCCACACCATGCTGCCTTGGAGCCAACTAAGTAAGGACTGAAACTCCCAAGAAACTGTAAGAAACAAACCTTTCCTTCCCTAATTTTGGGCGTCTGGTATTTTGTCTGGGCAATGAGTGAAAAGTAACTAAGACACCCCACCCCCACAGTGACCCCCGTCTTCTTTCCCTCCGTCTTTCCTCCCTTCCTCATGACTGAATCCCCCCATATTCATCAACTTCCTGTCCGGGGGACAAGAGACCTGACACCCCCAGGTTAAAGGCAGAGAGTCCGCGGTCCCTGGGCTCCAGGGCAGCAGCAGCAGGCAGGGGGCCGGCAGCCAGGACACCGAGACAGCCGCTGGGGACGGGACACAGTCTGCGGGTCACACCCCAGCCACGGCCTCCAGCTGGCCGGCTCCCACGGCACATGCGCCACGCAGGACTGGGTCACGATGACCCCGGCACCCAGCGCGCCTCTGAGCACCGGGCCCTGGGAGCCGCCCTGGATCCGAGCCCGGGCCCCGTGAAAACCGCCTGGCATGAGCTTGGGGGTCACTTCCTCCCTGCGCACCCCACCCTCACCCGAATGTTCCCTGTCTCACACCAGGGCCGCGGGGACGGGGAGGCGGAGGCCGGGTCAGGGATCCCCGCCAATCGCAGTGCACCCCCTCCCTCCCGCGCTGCCCACCTCCTCTCAGCCCTCGGACACAGGCCTCGCGGGGACACAGGCCTCGTGGGGACCCGGGTGAAACACCAATTCCTGAGTGCGCTGCATTCGGAGCCCTGGAGGGGAGCCCAGAGAGTGGTTCCCCGAGCCCGCGGGCAGCACGGTCTGCGCGCCTGCGCCCTGTGCGCATAGCCAGCTGAGCCGAAGGTGAGGCCCTCCCGAATCCCCTGTGGGGGAGCCCCGGCCTCGCGGGTGCTGACAGATGCTGTTCTAGGCTCCCCAGCAGCGCCGGCGCCTGGGCTGATTCCGCCCCGTGCTCCGCTGCCCGACTGCTCCTGGCCCAGATGGGGGCCTCCCCGGTTCGGCTCTGCGGGACCGCCCCAGCCTGCCTCAGCGCAGCCCGGGACCTGGAGACCAGCGCCGGCCCGCTCCTGAGCCATTCCCAAGGAAAACGCTTACTTCAGCCATTTTCAAGAGTCAGGAAGGGATGCTCAGACGAGGATTCCGTGGAAGAAAGAAACTGCTCTGGGGACGAGAACCCCTGTGCTTGAGCAGCACGTGAGCGCGTGCGCGGCCAGCGCCCCCCTCCTCCTGCCTCCGTGTCCCTTCTCCCCAGAGCCGGCAGTGCAGGCCCAGCTCAGCCAGCACCAAGGTCCCTCCCAGCTGTGGGGAGGACTCATCAGGGGGAGCGGGTCCTGCCGAGGACAGCAACACCCTGTGGCCAGATCCCCACCCAACCTGGAGAGGCCGGGGCACGGTGCTCTGGACTCTCTGCCCACTGAGGTTGGGCTCTGCCGTCTTGGAGGAGCTGATTTGCTTTCTCCAAGCTCGATGTCCTCGGCTGCCCAGGGGAGGGAAGGGAGGCGGCCGCTGGACCCGGGATGGGTCCAGCCCGGCTCGTTCCTGTGAGGCCTCTCTCTCCCCATGTCTGGGGCGGCGGAGCAGAGCCAGCGCTGGCGCGCGATGTCGCCCTCTCGTTCATCTCCACGCTGAGGTCAGGGGCAGCAGAGCCGGTGAGAAAGAGACCCTGGCCAGAGGACGCGGATGAGGAAGGCGGGGGCCCAGGCGGCCACGGCAGACTCGCCGGGCGACAGAGACGGCGTGAAGAGGAACGAGAGCATCAGTCGGGAAGGAAGGGAGGACACAGGGGCCAGCGAGGGGCCAGCAGGACAGCGAGGCCCCGAGGTGCAGACCCAGAGCCTGGGAGGACAGGGCGGGGTCTGGAACCAGCTGCGCAGAGCGGACATTGCAGTGCTGTGACTGGCGACTCGGACGATGGTCAGTTTGGAAAGGCCAGCCCTGAGGAAACGTGTTGATTTCTTTATGTCCAGCCAGAAAAGGGGCTGGACGGGAACCCACAAAGCATAAGCAGTGACTGCCTCCAGTGGCGGGGTCCCGGAGGTGCTCAGGCTTTGTCGTGCTTTACTCCTGTTCCGGGCCTCTGTGTGATTCTGAAACTCGACCCCTGAGAGCTGTCAAACCAGACAGGCAGTGGCAGCCCTGAGCTCAGGTCCAGGCCGCCGTCCAGCAGGTGTCCAGCAGGTGGCGCGCTGGCGATGCCGGCTCCCAGAGCCCCTGCAGGAGCCCAGCTTAGGGCGCTGCTGGAGCCCAGCTGGGGCAGTGCGGGGGAGGGGGCCACGCTGGCTCAGGGGTCACCACCCAGCTCCGCCCTCCGCAGGCATGACGCCTCGGGCCCTCGGGCCCGGAGATGGTGGAGAGACACCTCGTCCCTCTTGGGTCCCAGCGGCTGAGGTGGAGTCCGGCTGTGCCCCCTTGGCGGGCGTCTCTGAGTCTCCCTGGATTTGCAGCCCCCAAGCCCACGGTCGAAGAGGCCCAGGCAGCTTTGTCACCCACGGTGCCCCCAGCTCGGGTTTGAGAGGCACTTGGACTTGAGGGGTCTGGTCAACATCGGTCATCAGCACGAGGGCCTGGCAAGGCAGACAAAGACCTTGGGTCACCTCCTCAGGCAGAGCCCCAGCCTGGCCCGGAAGGGGACCGCCCACTCCGGCCTCTCCACGTCCATCCTAGACCCCGCAGGCGGCTTCCCCCAAGAAAGACTTGGGGCGGGGGGACTGGGGAGCAGGGCTGGCAGTGTCCGGGCAGACTGGGGGAGGCAGGCTAGGGAAGGCAGGCCCGGCGTGCTGGTCCTCCCTGCAGCCTGCTGGTCCTCCCTACGGCCTGCAGCTCCTCCTGAGCCTCCAGCCGGCTCCGCACTTATGCCGGCGGAGGGCAGGGAGGAGGGAAGGAGGGGCATCGCAGCTTCCCGGCCCAGACCCCAGCGCCGCCCCTCACACCCGTGACCCTCTGCGGAGGCCCTGCCGGCCCGAGGCTCTGACTGAGGATCAGAAGGGACCCAGCAGGTGACAGGCGCAGCGACCAATGCGTGTACTCCTTCCCGCACACTCCTGGGCCGCCCACTGTGGGAGCCCCAGGAGCAGCAACAACTGCCCGGGGCACCCACCATGCCGGTGACCCTGCGGAGGGGTAGCCCGGGGACACTGGGCACAAAGCCAGCCGTCGGGCACCATGCTGTCCCTTGACAGACTGGACAGGCCGGTGTGAACCGTCTTCCTGGGAGAGACCCCAGGGCATGTGCGGCGTGATTCGTGTCAGTCCCTCCCTCGCCAGAAGGACACCCAATGTCCAGGTGCCCACACGGCTCCTGTCCCCTGAGCTGTCGCGGCTGGGACACAGGACATCGCTGGGCAATGCCCATCCTGGAGACGTAGGGGGCACAGGAAGGGGAGGGAAGTGTGGTCAGTGCTGGACAGAGCCCTGGGGGCACTGCATGTGGCAGCGCGGTGGGGGACACCCTGCTCAGTGCAGACACACCAACTGACCTGATACAGTCTGGAGAGTCCTTGCTAAGCACCGTTTTGAGACTTACTCAGAGCTCCCCAAAAGGCCTCAGAAGAGGGAGCCAGGGTCCTGCGGGATGAGGAGGGGGCGGGAGCACACAGGCCACACCAGGACCCTGGCCGTCCGTCACTCGGAGACGCCCCTGCAGTTCTAGAGCCTGTCTCAGTCCTCTGTCTCCCGAGAGCGGCTGCTTCCTGTGCTGCAGAGAAGAAACCCGAGTGCGGGAGGGCAAGGGACGAGTCCAGGACACCCCGGTCCTGTTCCTGGGCTGCCGACTGAGCCCGAGCATCTGCCAGTGGGGGGCCAGTGATGCCTGGGGTGCAGAACCCGGGAGACAGGTGCCCCCTCTCTGGTCCTCTGCGGCGTCCAGCGTGGGGCTCCTCTGGCGCCCTCACCTCGAGCCGCTCCCTTCCCGAAGCTGCTGGAGGCTCGCTGGGTTCTGCAGCTAGCAGAGGAGAGCGGGACTGCCACCCCAGGTTGGCCGGGCACCACACACACAGCAGACAGGACGCGCGCTCAGCAGAGCTGAATTTTAATCGATACTTTCTCCAGCCGGCGTCCCGGCCTGCGGGTGATGGGGGCAGGGCTTAACGCCACAATTAGCAGACAACCCCACAACAAACACGGTAAACATCAATCATATTAAATACGAAGGCAGACTTGGGCACGCTTGAAGAGCAGGAGGGTTTAACGTTTTTATTTTACAGCAGACAGAGCAGTGGCAGTGGGGGGATTATCAGGATGTCAGCCCTGCAAGGAAATAATGTAACATTCTGGAATTTATATAAAAATTACAGCTTTGTTCTGTTTCACACTATATATAGTAATTTAATCATTTGCAGCTGATTAATTTCTGTGAAGGAAAATGTAGCATTATTCATCGCTAATGGACTCCAAGGTTTGAATTCTAATTGTGAGCCAGGCTTAAGTCTAAATTAGCAATTAGCTGGGATGAGGGACAGTGAGGTTGACCCGGAGTGGCCTGTTGACGTGTGCCCAGTGAGCAGGCGGAGGGGCAGGGCCGTCAGGGGCCGCGGCCGCGGGGCCTGCCCCCTGCATTCGTGATTACAATTCCCAGCGGGGTCAGCGCGCAGCTTCGCTTCAGGAACACTTTCTCATCCATTTGTCTCACTCGCTCGAGTCTTGGTCTGCATCTGGATGGGGCTCCTGTGCCCCGTTTTACAGCGGGGAAATGGAGGCATACAGACAGCAAGGTCACATTAAGGAAGAACTTACTGTGGCAAGATTTGAGCCCAAGGGTGCTGACCTCCAAGTCGGTATTCTTTCCACAGCAAGGTATCTTCTGGGATTTGGGCACGATGGTACACAAGCCCAGCATTCTGGGAGGCTGAGACAGGAGGATCGCAAGTTCAAACCCAGCCCGGGAAACAGTGACTTAGCAAGAACCTAATCCTGCCTCAAAATGAAAAAGGGACAGGATATGGGTCTGCATGAAGAACTTGGGTTCCATCCGCAGCAGCACGAAGGAAGGAGAGAAGGAAAGAAGGGAGAAAGAAAGGAAAGAAAGAAAGGTTGGCTGACTTTCTGGGTGAGGAGGCCCATCCCAGACCCTGGAGGAAGAAGTGCCTGTTCTAACAGCAGACTTCGGCAAAACTCTCCGTGTGCGAAGCCGAGTTTCTCCTCAGCGCCACCCCAGGCAGGCAGGGCCCTCAGACCCTTGAGGATGATGCCTTGGAGGGTGAGCTTCTAGTCTGGGGTACAGGGAGGACCAGAAGTCGTCCTTCACCAGGGACCCTGGTGCCTCTCTCAGGTCGTCCCAGGTGCCCTCTTGAAGGATACTCATGGGCCCTCCGCGCATCCTTCCACAGACACCTGTGCATCGCAAAGGGAGGGTTCCACAGGACACCAGCGCCCCCGACATCAGGACCTCCCACTGTGCGACATGCCCTGGCCACCTGCAGGCCAAAACCTCCAAGCCGAGCTTCATCTGGAACAGAGCAGCCTGCAGGACGACGGCCCGGAAACTTCCAAAGGTCAGTGCCCCAACAGGAGTCACCACCGAGGCGGGGCTAACCGGACAGAGTGCTGTGCAGAGTACCCTGGTCCGTACGCTCACACAAGGCTGAGCCTAACGCTGGACTCAGGAAGCGGGGTGCGGGGCTGGATTCTGCTGCACAAAGTTAAAAGCTGGATGTGCTCCGTTAGACACTGGAAGTCAGAAGGGTGTGCCCTGGGCGACTGTGGGAGGCAGGTCCCCCGGGGGTGTCTGGGCGCTGATGATTTCTGTTTCTGGACCCGAGTGTCTGTGACATGGGTGAGTCTTTTATTTGTAACACTTTCTTCTGGCTGTTACACAGTGCATGCGTGCGTGCGTGCGTGCGTGCGTGCGTGCGTCTACACCTGGGCCTGTGGAGAACAAGCCAAATGTGAGCAGTGGATGAAGCCAGGTGAGGATCTGCAGGTGTCCATGACTCATTATGTTATGCTTTTAACGCTCCTCTAGGTTTGAAATTTCCAAAGAGAAAAAAAAAAAACTGGGGAGAAGTATGAAAATGACTTTAAATCCTTTTCAATTGTTTGATTAGAAGGGAACGGCAGTGTGGCCCTGGGCAGCAGCGCCCCGAGCGATTCTACCTCCTCTGCACACCTCCTCAATCTATGCAAACCCGTTCCCTGGAGTGAAGTCTGGACAGCCTGAACCGACTTTGCCCTCCTCAGGGTCCCCAGACAGAAGCCGGCCCCAGCCCTGCCGTCAGCACCCAGCCCGCCCGAGCTGTGAGGTCCCCAGCAACGTTGGCCCAAGTTGGAATCTTGTTTTTCCTTCAAAATGCACATTCTTTTTGGACCAGAAGGAAGGAAAAAAATTCAACTTCTTCTCCTCTGGTGTTTTCAGACCTGGGCATGGACAGAGAATCCCAGAAGCGGGCAGATAACGGGGCATCGTGTGTTTGTCCCCTCTGTCCCCGGTGGCTTCCCGGCCTGGGATGCAGACCAGGCCCCCCGGGGAAGCCACCGTTCCTCACCTGGAGTGATGGCTGGGCCCTGTGCCTCCTGACCCCAGCCCTTTAGCTGTCACGGTGACGAGAGCTCTGGGGTCTCCTGGCTTCCTGGGAGTACCGCCCCCCAGTCTCCAGCCTTCTGCTGCCAGCTGAGCAGGGGCCGTGGGTGCAGCTCAGTGGCCAACAGCCTGGAGCCACCCAGTAGCAAGGGCTGGCACATGGCAGATGCTACATACGAGTTCGTTGAATGAATAAGTGAACTACAGAGAGAAAGGCTGCGGGAGTAGCTGGGGATGCTGTGGTCTTCCTCAAGGAGTCTGCAGCTTGGCAGGATTTATTCCCTGTGCTTGCTCAGAACCAGCTCTGGGTGCAGGCGTCCCTTCCGTCACCCCTGGAGGAGTTCCGCAGGCGACTGACAGACCCAGGGGCCAAGTGGGAGAGAAACACCAGTCCGGGAGTCAGCCACAGCGAGGAGACCGGCCTCAGGGTCTGTGTGTGATAACCTCGGGGGAGCCCTGGACATCAGGACTCAGCCTCAGGGGACACACCAGAGAGAAGAGGCACTGAGAGACCAGCTGTGCGCTCACAGAGTCGTCCGTGTAGGGTGCTGTGCTGAGTACTGCAGACAGATCTTCCACAGTGGGGGCCAAGTGCCGCAGTTGTCACCATGTGGACTCACAGCCAGGGGAGGCCCCCAGGGGTCCAGCAGCTGCCACCTGGTATGGCGGTGCGTGTTGAGCACCCATGGGCACCATGTACGGCGGATGCGTGTTGAGCACCCATGGGCACCGTGCACGGATCAGAGCACAGCCCAGGAGCACTGTAGGGAGCAGGGCAGTGCAGGTCCTTCTGGGGGTGCAGATTGGAAAGGCTGCCCCGCTGGGCAGACGCGTGCCTGTGGCCCCTCAACTTCGTTTTACTTCCTGCCCTCAGCGTGTGAAAACGGCCTGAAGATGGTCGAAGGCCGCTGTTGATTTCGTCTCTTAAATGCACTCATCTAGCAAAATAAAAAGCAGGCAGTTGGTGCTGGCTGTCTTTTTCAGGGGTTTCCCAGTCCACAAAACTCAAAGCGTGGGCCTCTGACCACAGCGGTGCTGCCGGTGGCACAGTAGCCCAGCTGGCGAGAAGCCCCCACCCCGTGACCGAGACCCAGGCAGATGCCCCGGGACATCAGTGTCCCCTGTCCTGCACGGCCATTGCTCAGACCTGCGGGTTGCCATGGTAATCTAACCACACCCGTGCAGTTACCTGGGAAGTTGCTGTCACATGACACAGGAGGCCCAGGCTTCCTGGAAAGAAAGACCCTGTGTGACTTTTCACAGGGAGGCGCTGAGCTCCCCACGCGGGGCGGCCAGAGCTGGGGAGCAGGGATCCCGGCTCTGGGCAGGCACACAGCCAGCCAAGCTGCTGCTGCCCCCATGCCATGCGGCTCTCAGACCCTGGTCCCTGAGCAGACGACCCACGCTCTGGTTCTCCTCCTGGACCATTGCCTCCCCCTCTTCCTCCTCCCTGAGACACCTGTCTGAGGATGCCGTTGCCAGGACCCCGACTAGGGCACCAGCCGCAGACCAGGAGACAGGGCCATTGCGTCTGCCGTGACTCTGCCCTCACTGGGCACTAGTGACACCATGTCGTCCCTGTCCTTTAGCTTCGCATCTTGATAAACCCCAACTGGGGTGAGCCCCCGACGCTGGCTGTGTGTACCACGCTGTCCCTGGGGTAAAGTCTTTCCACTCACCTGCGGTCGGCGGGGCACTCAAGCCTCAGGAACCTGGCTCTGGGTCACCCCGGAGCCCAGAGTGGCTGGAGGCTCCAGTCCCGCAGTTGCGACCTCCTCTGTGCCCTTTAAACGTGGGGTCCTCTGAGAATCGTCTTGTGATAGTTTTACTAGAACACAGCCACACGCATCTTTCAGATATTGTCGATGCTACAAGTTCGGACAGAGTCAGTTATGTGACTCGCAAAGCCAGACCCACTTCCTACCTGGCTGGTCCCGGGCGAGCTGACCTGGGCTTGGTCCCCGCGGGCCTGGCTAGGAGGTCTCCTCCGGGCGTTTACGGAGACGATGCGGGCTCTTGCTTGCGAATGCCGGCAGCAAGCTAATGCACGTGGCCAGCCCTGCTGGCTCAAGGGGAAACGTGGAAGGACAGATGGGTTTGTGTTGTTTGGTTTTGTTTGCGGCGCAGGGCGCGGCGCCCAGGGCCTCACGAGTACCAGGCAAGCGCTCTCCCTCGAGGCTGCTCCCAGCCCTGGGTGAGGGTTTCCTGCCCTGCCCTTGTCCCTCCCTGAGGTGTGCGCCCCATGGACGCAGCGCCCTGAGCGGTCAACGTGCTGTGCGTGCCAGCGGCTGGCGGAAGGGCTGCGTGCAAGGAACCTCGCCGACGTGCAGATAAGGTGTGCGGTGGGGTCAGAAGAGGAAGACGTTCCAAGCAGTAACAGCAGGCAAAGTGCTCTTTTTTTTTTTTTAGGAGATTAACACTGGTTAATATGTTGCCTAATGTTACCTTCAAAGTAGCTTTTTCAGATTACAAGATATAGACATAAAAAATGATCAAATGATCAAATAATGGAAGCACAAACTTCTTTTTGATGAACTAGCAGAGATTAATAATATAGTTATCTACCGTTAGATATCTATATCTATATATCTATATAGATATATATAGAATAGATACCTGTATCTACAGATGTATAGATTAGACAAAGATAGATACAACCTTTCCCCTTCTTTCTTTTCTCCCTTCCCTCATCCGTTATTCTTTCCTTCTGAACACTTGCTTTCCCTTTCCCTTTCACAAAATCTATTGTACATTTTGGACTTTATTTACTCTTTCAGTTTTGTATACCAGGGAGACAATACAATGTTTACACATGCAAGTCTGATTTATTTCACTTATAAGTATGGTCGCAAGTTGCATCCATTTACCTATAAAAGCATTGAGCTTATCTTTCTTTATAGCTGAGTAGTACTCCATTGCATAAAAATACCGCATCTTTTTTATCCATCCTTCAGCTGATGGGCACTTGGATTGTTTCCAAGATATAACTATTACAAATTGTGTTGCTATAAACATGGGTGCACAGATATCGCTATGATATGTTTTCAATTCTCTTGGGAAGATACACAGAAGGAGAATAGCTGAGTGGAATGGGACTCCACCCCTAGGTTTTTGAGGAATCTCCACACTGATGTCCAAAACTCCCACCCCATCACTGGTCTGAGGCTGGCGCAGTGGTGCTGGGTGCAGCCTGGTGGGGTCCGTGTGGGGCGGTGCCTGCCCCCAGCACGGCACCAGCGTGGGGAGGGGGCGTGGGTGCTGGTGCTGCCTGTGCCGCACCTGCTAGCCCTGAATGGGTCTCCCGGGAGAGCAAAGAGAAGGCAAGCAAAGCCCATTTCTTGAAGTAAAGAAAGGGAAACCAAACCCACCATGAGCTCATGCAAGCGGACCCTTCGGCTTTTAGAAACAGGAGCGCTTGTGTTTTGAACGGCAGCCTCGGTGAAATGAACGCTCTAAGTCAGTCAGACAATGGTTCTTTTGGGCTCCTGCCCTTTGCAGCATCGGAACCGCACGGTGCTCCAGGCTGTGCAGTTCCTTACAGGTGCAGCCGAGCTCTGCCTCTGTCATCACCCCGTGCCC
>RJWM01007919.1:0-75599 GCA_004363535.1 Dasyprocta punctata | reverse complement strand
TATTTTTTTTAAAGCAAGTCTGTGAGCAACAAATCCTCTCAGTCTTTGTTTATCGGAAAGTGTATTAATTTCACTTCAATTTTTTTTATATTCACTGGATATACAGTTTTTGGTTGACAGTTAACTTTCTTACAGCTAAATATGTCCCTCTCCTGCCTTTGGCCTCCATTGTTTTGCATGAAAAGTCATTTATTAATCATATGTCCCTTTTTGCCTTCAAAAATAGGAGCATACACAGGCAAAAATGTCACAGACTCATGTTCTTAAAAGTTTAGTAATCTTGGTTAATACACTTCTCAGTTTGTGAGATGCTTTTGTTCTGTTTCCAGAGGTCTGCAATAGCTACTTTTGTCAGTTTTATCCAGCATTACAGCTGTAGTTGGGGGGGGGGGCAGAATATGTTGGCTTCAATCTGTCATCATGCCAAACAAAAGAAAATGATTTGCTTCTTTCCAGCTGAAATAGGAAGACAGTGAGGCACATCAAGTGAAGGAGGGCCATGATCTTATTTGTGTTTTAAATGAGTGCTTTGGATACTCTCATGAAATAGTTACTGATGCGTTAAGAATTACCCCAAATCTGTATGCTTAAAACACATTATGTGATAGTTTCTTCTATTGGCCAGAAATTTCGAATCAGCTTCCCTGGATGGTTCTGGCTCAGGATCTCTCCCAAAGCTGCACAGAGAGGTCAGCTGGGAGCGGCACAGGGGCCGGGGAGCCTCCACCTCTGCTTATTTATATAGTTGCTATAGGAAGCGGTTTCTCCATAGGACTCCTCAGAACTTGGCATCTTCCCTCCTATAAAGTGAGTGATCCAGAAGAGAGCATGGCTAAGATAGGACTCCGTCCATGCAGTCTTCAAGGTTTCTGCTTTATTTCACTCATAAGAAGTGAACTGCTAAGTTCCGCAACACACGTTCAAGGGGAGGGAAACGAAGCACCATCTCTTTAAGAGTGGCGAAACGAAAACCTCGTGGATATACTTTGTAAACCACCCTGGTACTCTTTGGAGAATGGACTCTTATAGAGTAAGGGTAAATGAGTCAGACCAGTTTGAACTATTTTAGTTGCCCAGCTGAGAGCTGACAAGAAGTTAGACTAAGATGGCGGCAGTAAAGATGGAGACACTGGCTAGAGTTGAAATAGCTTCCAAGTAGACCAGCTGTGCCTTTGGCTTGGATAAAAGTGGAGGGGAACAGAAGTGAAGGATGATTTCCAGATGCCTGACAGTGATAACCACGGTGCTGATGGTTCCACGACCACCTCAGAGGGAAGAGAACAGAAGGATCAAGCGCAGGGTGTTCATGGAGACGTCAAATGCCCACTGGAACCGTAACAATGAGGTAAAGAGGCAGTCAATTCAGCTAAATACTCAGGTTTGGACATCAGAGAGGACATGAGGGCTACAGATACAAAGTGAGAGTTTTCAGGATATCAATGGCTCAAAAGATGTGGGGATAATGAGAACCCATAGAAAGAGAAAGGAGTAGAGAAGAGGTCAGTATCCAAGTCCTAGGAACGGCAATATCTAAAGAGGCAGAGGGACAACAAAAAGAGCAGTCTGAGAAGGGGTAGCTGATGAGGCAAGAGGAAACCCGAGGAAAGGTCATACTTTCAGGTTAGTAGTGTCATGTTTGTGTCAGAAACTATGAGATCAGAAGTGTTCTTAAAACACAGAAAATATGGCAGCACAGGTATGAAGTGATGTCTGTACTACAGTCATTTTCTTTTACTGTCATCTTTTATCGTTTTCATAATAACCTATTCTTCGTCTTCCAATTCCTCTTGTCTCCATGTAAACATGATTTCCCTAGAGAGACGTGTGCGTGTGCGCGTATCTGTGTGTGTGCATATATACATGCACTACTGGGGACTGAACCCAGGGTTTTCACCCCGAGCTAAACCCTCAGCCCTTTTTTATTTTGAAATGGTCTTGCTTAATCATTAAATGGCCCAGACTGGGCTCAAACTTGCTATCCTCCTGCCCCAGCCTTTTACGGTGCTGGTACTGCAGGCATGAGCCACCATGCCCAGCTGGAAAGGTCCTTCTTAACCCTTCTTTGAGATCCTTGCACTTTTCGAATATCATTAAAGATAGCTTTTCTTTGCCACTAGCACTATATATACTATATCCCTGGTTGAGCAATATTATGTTTTAGATCTAAAAATGCACACCCCTCCAAACAAATAAACAAAATGCATCCCCCCCCACACAAAGCTCACGTGTTTCAGCAGATGAACTTTTGGAAAGTGACTGATAGGGGCCAGGGGTTTATCTCAGCAGCTCAAGTGCCTGCCTGATAAGCCTGAGGTCATGAGTTTGATCCCTGGTACCAAAGAAACAAAACAAACAAACAAACAAACAAACAAAGTGACAGAAAAGTGAAGGCTCTAACTTCATCAGTAGATACACCCACTAATGAGATTATAATCTGATGACATTATTGGGAGATGATATAAACAGGAGGTAGGGTGTAGTTGAAAGGAGTGGAAATTGGGGTCCTGATCTTGGGGACTATTTCTTGTTCCCAGCCCCTTTCTGCCTGGTTTTATACCTTTATCTTTGCTTCCCAGCTGCCATGAGGTGTACAGCTTTGCTGCCCACCTACTTCCCACTAAATTAATCTGGACATCCTGGACAAGACTTTTCAAAAACAACAGGTCAACAATATCTCAGGAGGCAAGACCTATAGCTCCAATTATTCTAAATCATTGTTACTTACACACTGGGCTTAATGCTTTCATTATGGGTTGTTCATTAATCCTTTAATAATAAGTAACCTTTTGGTTGAGGAAGTGGTAAGTTAAATAATCCTTGATTCCGTAGGCACGATTAGTTGTACATGTATCAATTTGCCTCTTTTCATTTCAGGTACTGTTTTTAAAAAAAATCTAAGAGAAGTAGTAGGAGTTTAATAGCCATCTATTCTTTCCAACATTTTCAGAAAGCAAATGAAAATGCACCCTGAAACAAGTCAACAGCAGGGGCACTCATTAATTTAATACATTTTAATCTTGTGAATCGAAGCTCAAGTTGAATCCATGGAATCCAGAATGCAAACTTCCACCTCCGACCTCCCGCAAGACATCTTCACATGGTTCTGCGGCACCTCCAACTCCTCAAGTCCCAGCTGTGCCCTAATTATTCTCCCTGGCAGAAATCTGCCCTCCTGCCAGGCTCTCTGTCTCCAGTGGACTGTCCCCACACACAGGGGCTGCACAACTCAGAAAGACCTGCTCAGTCTCTGCTCCCTGCTCTCCTCCCCACCTGCAAGCCTGCCACACACTCTGGACTTTGTCCCAGTCTCACTGAAGCAGCTGCGGCCCTTCTCAACCGTGAGCTCTTAGTGAGCTAAGGCCTCTTGACTCACACCCTCGCCTTCTCACTCACTCCCCTCAGATCCTCCGTAGCTACAGTAAACAGCCTACAAAATCCAGATATGTCTGCACTGTCTCATCCTCAACAACAAACGAACAAAAACCCAAATATTTTTATTTTCATCAAAATAACAGTTACTTAGTCTATAAGTCACAAAGATTAAGAATAAGTGTATCTATTGGTCTCACCTCCTAATATTGTTGAACTGTTGTTTTTAAATTAAAAAGTCTTGTCTAGAATGTCCAAATTAACTTGGTGGGGAGTAGGTTTTTATTAACCAAGGACTACTTGGATTTACTGCAGGAATGTATTAAAGCAGCCCAGCATGGTGATGCATGCCTGTAAAACCAGCAACTCAGGTGGCTGAAGCAGAAGGATCTCTAGTTTGAGGCCAGCCTGAGCAACTTCGTGAGATTCTGTCTTAAAAATTAAAAATAAGGGAGAAAATGGTGAAGTGGTGATCAGAAGCAAAATAATGCAATGACAGAATAAGTCAATAACTTTCAGTAATATCTCTCAATGTGAATGGTCTAAATTCCCCCAATCAAAAGACACAGATTAGCAGAATGGATCAGGAAACTAAACTGAACAATATGTAGTATATAAGACACATATTTAATACAAAAAGAAATGCAAAGATTAAAAATCAAAGGATAGAAAACAAATTCCATGTAATGACAACTCAGAAAAAAAGCAGGACTAGCTATCTTAATTTCAGACAAAGTAGATTTCAAGCTAAAGTTGATCAGAACAGACAAAGAAGGGCATTACATATTGGTTAAGGGAACAATTCAATAGGAAGAGATGACAATTATAAACATGTGTGCACCAAACACCAGCATACCCAACATCATAAAACAAACACTGCAAGACATAAAAAAAAATCAGATAAACACCAACACTATTATAATGGGGGACTTCCATACCCACTGTCACAAATAAAATAAATCAACTAGACAAGAAATCATCAAAGATACATCAGAGTTGAACCAAAACTTCAAAAAAATGCACTAAATAGGTATCTACAGATTATTCCACTCAGCAACACCAAAATATAAATTATTCTCAGCAGCACGTGGGACTTTTTCCAAAACAAACCACACATGCTAGCCTTTAAAACATGCTTGCTTAAGTAAATGCAAAAGAATCAAAATTATCCCATGTATATTATCAGATCATAGTGCAATGGAACTAGAAATCAATGACAAAAGAAACCAATGAAATTATGCAAATAGAAATAAAACAATACTCTCTTAAATTATCAATGGACTACAAAAGAACTCATGGAAGAAATTAGACAGTTCCTAGAATCAAATGATAATGCCAGTACAATATACTGGAATCTATCAGACACAAAGAAAGCAGTGGTAAGAGGGAAGTTTACATCTGTAAATGCCCACATCAGAAAACAGGGCAAGCCCAAATCAATAACCTAATGATGCACCTCGAGATCTTAGAAAAACAAGAGCAATCCAATCCAAAGCTAGTACAAGAAGGGAAATTATCAAGATCAGAGCAGAAATTAATTAAATTGAGACTAAAAAAAAAAAACCACAATCAATGAATTTAAAAGCTGATTCTTTGAAAGAATAAAAAAACTACATAAACCCTTAGTCATGCTTACAAAGACTCAAATCAATCTAATTAGAAGTGGAAAAGGCAAAATCACAATGAACTCTGCTGAAATCCAGAAGATTATTAGGAACTACTTTGAGAACTTATAGTATAATAAAATGAAAAATTCAGAAGCAATGGATAGATTCCTACGTATTTATGAACCATGTACCAAAGCTGAACCAAAAAGACATAAAAATCCTGAATAATCCAATATTTGGTAATGAGATTGAAGCAGTAATAACAAAAACTACCAACTAAGAAAAGTCCATGTCCTGATGGATTCACTCTTCAAAAACTTTAGGGAAGATCTAATGTCAATACTCCTCAAACTCTTTAATGAAATCAAAAGGGAAGGAGTACTCCCAAAGTCAGTCCTGGAAGCTAACATTACCCTGATTCCAAAACCAGAAAAGGACCGAATCAAAAAAGAGAACTACAGGGCAATCTCTATTTTAATGAACATTGACACAAAGAACCTCAACAAGATATGGCAAATGGGATGCAACAAATTATCAAAAAGACCATACATCATGACTGAGTAGGACTCATCCCAGGGATCGTTCAATATATACAAATCAATAAGTGTAACACATCACATCAACGGAAAAAAAGACAAAAATCACCTGATTGTCTCAACTGACACATAAAAGACCTTTGACAAACTCCAATATCCATTCAAGATAATCCTAAAGAAAATAGGTAACCTGATAAAAGTCATTTATGACAAACCAATGGCAAACATCATATTAAATGGGAAGAAGTTGAAAGTTTTCCGTCTAAAATCAGGAACAAGACAAGACTGTGGAGGACCACCTGGACGGCTCTCCTTGAAAGAATATTTGGCCTTACTTCTGTGTATTGATATGTACAGAGCTGGCTAGGATATTTCTTTATCCCCTCTGTTGGCTTTAGGTGCTGCTGATACGCTGTCTTTAAAGCAATGTGACAGGTCAGGGATGCTCTGCCTATAGCTCCCAAATAGTATGTGCGAGCTAGGCCAAGTGACTCCACGCTGTCGGCTGACACTGAGGCTCCCCAAAGAATCTCTGACACCTCAGGGCATAAAGATTACACACCAGAGTGGAAGCAAGGACCCCTAAACACGAGATACTTACTCAATATATGATATGCAGGTTACTCTTTCTGTCTGTCTCCCTCCGTCCCCCATATTGCAGAGGTCCTGTCAGGCCTCTGACCTAGGCCAGCTCACAGTACTGACATACTTAGCCACCTGCTGTCAGTCACTCATCCCTGAACCACTCCCATCTTCATAAATTAACAAAATCCGGGCTGGACCCTGAGTCGACGCCTTTGTTCCAGTTAGCCAGTGTTCTGACTGGACTTATGACCCCTTGGCTCCCCACAACTACAAATATGTCTTAGTGTCTTTATTCTTACCATGGGTTGCACTGGAAGTGGTAGATTGGAATTAATTTATTGGAATTCCAATAATTGTACCCTGAGATTACAAATGTAAACTCCACTAGATCGTGATGAGGTCCAGGAGGTACTTTCTCTACAAGACAATCTGCAGTAACTACTACTGTTTAATATAGCTCTTGAAACATTAGTCAGAACAATCAGGCAAGAGAAAGAAGTAAAAGGGATATGGATAAAAAGGAAGACATCAAATTATCATTATTTGTAGGTGATGTGATACTCTAATAGAAGATCCCAAACATTCTACCAACAGACTCCTAGAATTAATAACCAAATTCAGCAATGTAGCAAGATACAAAGTCAACACACAAATATCAAGTTTTCCTGAACACCAATAATAAACTCACCAAGAAAGAAATTAGGAAAACAACACCTTTTACAAGCATTGAGAAAAATTAAATATTGAAAAGTTAACCTAGCCAAAGAAGTGAAAAACCCCCATACATTAAAACTACAGTACTCTGAAACAGGAGATCAAAAAGGACATCAGAAAATGGAAAGATCTCCTCTCTTCCTTGGGAAACAGAACCGATATAGTAAAAATGGCCATATTTCCAAAACTGATAAGCAGATTGAATGCAATCCCAATCAAAATGTCAAGAGCAGCCGGGCGTGGTGGTGCACGCCTTTAATCCCAGCACTCGGGAGGCTGAGGTAGGAAGAGCATTGTGAATTCAAGGCCAGCTTGGGCTACAACGCCAGCACAAGGCCAGCCTGAGCAACATAGTGCGACCCTGCCTCAAAAAACTAGGGCCAGGAGTTTGGTTCAGTGGCTTAAGCGCCTGTCTGGCAGACACGAGTTTGTGAGTTCAATCCCTGGTGTCACCAAAAAAAAAAGAAAAAGAAAAAAAAAAGAGCATGGTACTGGGAAAAAGAAAGATATATGAATCAATGGGACAGAACAGAAGCTGCAGAAAGAACTCCAAGCACATTTAGCTTCTTGATATTTGACAAAGGGGCCAAAAAACTACACTAGAGGAAAGATAGCCACTTTAACAAATGGTGTTGGGAAAACTAGCTATCCACATGCGTAGGACAGAATTTTGACCTGTATCTCTCACCATGTCCCAAAGTGAAATCAAAATGGACCAAAGATCTAAATATTAGCTGGGCTTGGTGGTGCACGCCTTTAATCCCAGCACTCGGGAAGCTGAGGTGGGTGGAACATTGTGAGTTCCAAGCCGGCTTGGGCTACAAGGTAAGCAAGGCTGGCCTGAACTACATAGTGCAACCCTTCCTCAAAAAAAGTAGAGCTAGGAGTTTGGCTTAGTGGCTTAAGTTCCCGCCTGGCAGGCGCAAGGTTGTGAGTTTGATCCCTGGTACCAACAAAAAAAAGAAAAAAAAAAGATCTAAATATTAAAAACATTTAACCTGCTGGCAGATAAAATAGGCAAAACTCTTGAAGACATAGAGGTAGGCAATGACTTTCTGAACAGAACCCCAACTGAATAAGAGATAATAGCAAATGTCAATAAATGGAATCATATTAAAATTAAAATGTTTCTGAGCAATAAAGGAAACAACCAATGGAGGGAAGAGACAACCTATAGAATGGGAAGAAATTTATGCCATCTATTCCTTGGACAGAGGACTAATATCTAGGATATGTAAAAAATTAAAAAAATTAGACCCCCCAATCAAAGAGCCAAGCAAAAAATGGGCAACTGAAATGAACAGACACTTCTAGAAGAAATACAAAATGCCCAATAAATATATGAAAAATATTCACCATCTCTGGCAATTAGAGAAATGCAAATTAAAACAACACTGAGATTCCGCCTTACTCCAGAAAGAATGGCTATCATCAAGAAATCATGTAACCAAATGCTGGTGAGACCGGGTGAGGGGACCCTTCTACACTGTTGCTGGGAATGTAAACTAGTTGACCATTATGGAAATCAGTATAGAGAGTTGGAAAAAAAAATTAATAAAAAAGAAACTCCATTTAACATGGTTATTCCCCTCCTACCATAAATATCTTCCAGAAAGAATTAAAGACATCATATTACAGTAAGACATGCATAGCCATGTTTATAGCAGTGTCATTCACAATAGCTAAATCTCGAAAGTGGCCTACATGCCCATCAACAGATGACTAGATAAAGGAAATGTGGTATTTATACACAGTGGAGAACTACTCTGCCATAAAGAAGGATAAACAAGTCATTTACAGGAAAATGGATGTACCCTGAGACCATAATGTAAAGTGAAATAAATCAGACACACAAGTTTAAATATGACATAGTTTCTCTTATATGAGAAACCTAATATACAAATAAAGAGCAAAATAAAAGACAGATAATAGGAAAAAAAAAGAGATGGCATGGGACAGTATAAGGGAAAAAACAAAAACAAAAACAAAAACAAAAAAACAACGTGACCAGGCGGGGAGAGAAGGAATTCAGATGTTTTATGTATACATACCAACTCCTTGCAGTGAATGTAATCAGTATTACTCCCAACACGTACCAATAAAACTCTAAATAAAAAAGGTTCAGGATGTAGCTTAGAGCTACCCAGATTCAATCTCGAGTACTACCAAAAAAGGTATTAACAAGCACAGGGCACAGAGCTAGTTACCAAGACTGACCCCGCCTGTCTTGCCCACCTCAACTAGTTGCTCCTTAGTTTAGGAGTTGCCAACCTCGGTGGCCTTCCTGTCTTGATAATACACCTCACACCACTGCCTGGCATCTCCATCTTCTGCCAGTGCATTCTCTTGAGTCCTAGCTTGCTTGACCCCTGCATCGTATCTCAGAAGACACTTTCTCAGAGACACCGTCTGACTACCCTAAGAAAGTATCTCCTGTTATCACAAAATACTAGCACTTGTTGCCTGCTGTCATTATTTCCCTTCCTTTTCAGCTCCCTCAATGGAACGTAGGTTCCTCCGGAGTAAGGACCGTGACCTATTGATTCACCATGGAGCTCCAGAGAGTGGTGGAGCCCGTGAAAGAAGGAACACGTAGAAGCCCAGAGCCTGAGACACCCTAGGTAGCTGGCAGGTGCTGCCCACATTCTGGGGTTCTTGAGCGCTCCTTCCTCAGGGACAGCATTACCTTTCAAACGATCCACAGCTGATGGTGTTAAACTCACTGCCCAAAACTCACCCTGGTCATCCCTGGCCATCATCCCTGGCCGCCTGCTAAGAGTCGGGCTTCAGGGATACAAGCACTCTCTCTAAAGCCACAGGCGCACAAGTTTGAGCCCAAATTGAGCAATGAGTGAATTAATGAGACGCTGTCTTCAAATTTTAGAGACACAAAAAGGGCTGGAGATGGGCGAAGGCCGTGGGTTTAATCTTCAGTACCACCTCACCCTCCTTCAAAAAACAAAACAAAACAAACACCACTCTCAGTTGCCCTTAGCAGGACCTCAGGGTAGGTCCTTTTCCAGGGCCGAACCGTGACTTCTGTGGGCTCTGGGCCCTTTTGCCTTTGGGTCCCTCCGCCACTAAAATATACATTAACAATTCTATTTTACCCCGCATTTAGCACTTTCTGCCAACAATAAAAGAAACTTAAGACCACTTTCTTGGGCATTAGACACTGTCCCTAATCCACTTGTGCCCAACCGTCAGGTATTCCCAGTACCGGCAGCCGCAGCAGGGTAGGACCAAGAGTGCCTGGCCAGAGGGAATCTTCCGGGCCGAGCCGAACCCCCCAGGACACATCCAGCCAGGGATCCACGGTCAACTGGGGGCGTTCCCTCTGCGCCTTCCCGGGAGTCCCGGGCCAGAAGCCCCGCGGTCCCGCCCCTTCGCCAAGCCCCGCCCTCTCTACTACCCACACTCCCTCCTGCCGTGGGATTGCGCATGCGTCCTCCCGCCCATACCCACTCTGCGCGTGCGCCGCGAGAAGTCGCGAAGGATGGCGGGTCCCGGGCCGGGTGCTATCATGGCTGAAGACTACTTTGGGAATACTGCCGAGTGGGGCGAGGAGGCGGACGGCGGCCAGGTGAGAGGGGGCACCGGGCGCCCTCTGACCGGATTCCTTTGTTGCCGCCCGCTGGGCCGGCCCCGCCGTCGCGGGGCCCTGGAGGACCGGGCTGGGCGACCGGGGGGTGGGGCGTAAGTCGGCCCGCGGCCGCCGAGGTTTCCCCTGCCGCCCTGGCCTCCCCTCCCACTCCACGCTGCCCCGGCTGCCGAGCCTCAGTCTCCCCAAGCTGGTCGTCCCTGGTAGCCTGGAGACTGAGGGTTCGGACGTGCACGAGCTGGGCTGCCCCGAGGCGGGTGGGATACAAACTCCAAAGTGGGGTAGAGGGTCCGGAGTCGCACAGTTGTAAACAAAGTGAAACTCCAGACTCCAAACCAGCATCCGGGGGTGAAAGCAGAGCTTTTTTCTTACCTGTGTTCTGCTGTTGGGTAACTCAAGTTCTTTTAAGCAGTTTGGGCTAATTTCATCTATCCTTCGACTGGATGACAGAAAGGATCTTGGAGCCTTGACCGTCCAGGTTTGGGGTGGGAGCCGGGGCTGCATTCTTTTCTCTGAATTGGGAAGTCGAAGGAGACCTACTGAGGTGCATCGTTGCCATATAGCTGCCCAGGCTCATCTCGGGGAGACTGCCTTTAGACTTTGTGCGGGGATTTCTGAGAAGGTGCCTTTATAACAGGAACCCAGATTTTGTTTTGAAGGAATAAAAGATTAAGAGGAATTCACTTTTTCGAGCAGGGTGGTGCTGAGAGGGCACTGAAGATGCGAGTCGTTTCTGGAACTGAAGGTAGTCCTGAGTGGTTAGTTGGTTGGTAGAGCAGAGGTTGAGGGACCAGATTCCCAAGGGGCTCACAGAGCTGCTGACCAGTTGAGTTTGAGCACTGTGTGGCATGAGTAGATTCTCATGTTGCCTTATCCCACTGCCTTGGGGACTTTTAGTGGAAAGGATAAAGAGTCCGATTTAGTTAAGTGGGAGTCTGGGCTGGGTGTTTTCAAGAACTTTCTCATTCCATGCTCAGGGTTTTGAGTTGGATATATTCTTCTTCTAAGTGAATGTAATGAGAAAAAAGGACCAAGTGACCTGCCCAGGGTCACGAAACTAATTAAGAAATGGGGATCCAAACCTATTTCTTTTGTTTCATGTCGTTATTTCACTTAAACTGCTGATTGCTGAGGAGGCTCAGGTGAGCGAAATGTAAAGGTCTGAGTTAGCCTGCTGGTCACATTGAGCATTTGAGTCTTAAAGCTTAGAGCTAGAGCATACCTAAGGGCCATCTAACCCTGTGCTGTCATTTTTTAGACAGAACACCTGAGTTACTTGCCTCGGTTTATGCAATTAGGAGTAGCAGAGCTAGGCCGAGATCTCACTGAAGGTTGTTTGGGAAGTCTCATATTTGGAGAATGTTAATCATGACCGTGAGTCAGACCACTGACCATACTGGGTTTATACTGATGAAAAGGATGGGTCACATGTTCATCTCATGTTCTTTCCAACTGTGACTGCTTGGAAGAGGGAAACTTGAGGCATTAGTTGGATTTGGGAAGATAGCTGATGACCCACATTGCATTCACTTGATGCCATTTTACATAGAGAGGCAAGAAGATGTATAAAGAGGCACCATGTCGTTAAGTCCAGAACTGCTGACATGTAATATATTAGTCTGGCTGCAGTTGCACATGGGGAGTGGTACAGTGTGAACCTGGGCAAGTGGACAAGTGGGAAGGGCAAGGTTGTACGAGTACTTGGATATCTTTCCTGAGGAGACAGGAAATTATGCACATTGTGGCTTACAAAGGTCACTGTAGCATCCAACGTGAAAGATGATTGCTAGGAAGGACAGACTGAGGCATGTGGGGAATATTGCCACTACACACATGGAAAGGATAATAAGGAAGAGGAAAGTAAATAAGGAAAGAAGGGCCAAACCGAGTTGATATGTGGGAGATGGAGGTATTGGATCTTTGTAACGGGAGGTGACAGTATGATGAAGGAGGAGAAACTGAGGATGACTCCAGAGTGTGTGTATGACAGGTGGAGGAAGGGCCCTTTACCAGAACATAGTTTATGGGAAGATCTGTTGTCAGTGAAGGACAGACTCAGTTTTGGACCTCAGGAGTGTTGACGTCCTAGTGGGGTGTTGAGTAGAAATGAGAATAGACTACTTCATACTTGAGGCTGGCGCTCGGGAGCGATCAGGCCGCGCTAGATGTGTGAGCAGGTAGATGTACAGTGCAGGAGACCATGTGGTAACAGGAAATGGGAGGCCAGACTAGAAGTCCAAGCATGCAGACAAACGAAATGAGTCGTAGGGTGAAGTCTGACCTTCCTCAGGGTTCTCTCACAAGTACAGTCTCAGAAAAGACTTCCTCAGTCTTTCGTGAAGCCGTCAGCCGCTGTCTGCTTCCAAAACTTTGCTTTCACGTTGTTATTTCAGAGCAGTGGCGGGCAAACTTTTGTAAAGAGCCAGATAGTAAGTATCCTAGGCTGTGCAAGGCTCTGTCACAAGCACTTAACTTTACAGTTTTAGGGAGTAAACAATCGGACAATGCATAAAATAGTGTATTTCAATAAAATTATAGTTAGAAAAATTGGAAGAGGGCCACATTTGGTCATTGTTTACTGGTCCTGGCGCAGTTCTTTTCCTATTATGTTAGTTGCACAGAAGTTGGTTTCTGCTTAGTTGTGAAGTCCTGTAGAAAAAGCCATCTCTCATATTTTCTTAGGTTCCCTGGGTGACTATATAGTCTCAGTGTAGAGTAGGTATGCAAAAAAGCATCTGCTTTTAGTTATGATGACAGCATTAAGGCTGGACAGACATGGGGGTCATTTAGTCAAGTGTCGTCACCTCAGGCAAGCTGCTTCCACTTAGAAGTGAGACTGGAGTCCAGGCAGGCTTGCTGATTCCGAGCAAGTTAGCGGTTTTTACTTTCTAATCATAAATTGACAGCTCGGACTTTCAAGAATCTCAGTGTTAGTCTTAGTGGGAGACATTAAATGATAAATGTGAAATAATAACAGTGAAAGCAATAATAGTAGCCACTGTCTATTGAACTTTTATTCAATGTCTGGTATAGTGTTTGGCCTTTCCAAAAATTAGCTAGTGGAATCCTCATGACAGCCAACAGAAGAGGACATGGCCACTCAGGCTAGGTGGGGCGTGTGACTGCAGTACAGTTCCCACTTGGTGTGATTCTGAATCCCATTCTCATAGCTCCTCACCCCTCCCCTAGCCCTTTTTCATGAAATTGTCGGAAGTGAAATGAAATTGTAACCAGGCATAGCAGCGTACACCTGCCATCCCAGTACTCAGGAGGCTGAGGCCTGAGGATCCCTGAGAGTTTGAGGTCAGCCCGGGCTACATAGTGAGTTCAAGGCCAACCTGGACTATACAATGAAATGCTGTCACAAAAAGGAAGAAAAAAAAAAAGAAAATAAACATTTTCAAAGTGGACAGCTTTGTACAGATTTAATGAAAGACTGCAGGATATTTATGTTGCCCTGGCGCTTGGCCTTTCCCAGCAGCAGGAAGACGATTCAGGAGAAGGAGAAGATGATGCGGAGGTGCAGCAGGAATGCCTGCATAAGTTTTCCACGCGGGACTATATAATGGAGCCCTCCATCTTCAACACTTTGAAGAGGTAGGTGAGGGCAGGGGTTGAGCTCAGAGGGAGGGCATAGTTAAGAGAGTTTTGTAAAAAGACCCAGATGATAAACTTCCTGGAGTGGAAGGCATCTAGCGTTTCCCGTTTAAAAACCCTTAACCCAGTTGCCTTCCTCCTTACCTCCCTGTCCATCCCAGCTTACCTTCCCTGCCCCAGGGTGATAGCTGCTCTTCTGCTTTTCCCAGGTATTTTCAGGCAGGGGGGTCTCCAGAGAACGTCATCCAGCTCTTATCCGAGAACTACACTGCTGTGGCCCAGACCGTGAACCTGCTGGCCGAGTGGCTCATTCAGACAGGTGCTGGGTGTGGCTTGTCCTGGCTCATCCCCCCACTCCCTCTTCACAGACCTTTGGCTCATTCTAACACATTTCTGCATTCCTGATTTTTAAGATTTGTACAAGTAAGAGTTGAACTTCTTAGCTGTTTTTATCTACTTGACTCTTACATTTGATTCAGTAATTGAGGTTTACAGATAGCCTGCAACTATGAATCTCATTGAACTGCTTTTCCCGCCGTGTTGTAGAATTATAGAATTAGACAGTGTGTGTTGAGTGTGTCATTTTCAAGAGGCCTATTATAGCAAGCAGTAAATGATGGATAATTTAAGACCAGCTGTGGCTATGGCTTTTGGCTAGTACGATCAAAGTGGAGCCTTACCGTAAACCCACTGGACAGGGTACTGATGACATCACTGGAGGGTGGGCCGTCCATAAACAAGTTGATTGCTGTCACAGTGATTAGATCCAAGTGAGCCTCTTGGCTGCATCTGCTCTCTTCTGTGGAACAGGGTGTGTTTTCCACCTTCCTACCTGTCTGCTGCTTCTTTGTCCTTGGTGAGGGTTTGAAGATGTTGCTGTCCTGTCCATGTTGACAGGGTAGACATCCTGTGTGCTCCACTCTGTTGTCTTATCACTGAATGCTTTTTTTTCTTTGCAGTACTGGGTTTAACTCAGGGCTTTCGTACTGAGCGACAGCCTAAGCCCTTATTTATTTATTTATTTATTTTTATTTATATATTTTTGAGACAAGGTTTTGCTATGTGGTGCTGGTCTTGAACTTACTTTGTAGCCCAGTCTAGCTTCAAATGCATGGTGATCCTCTTCCTGGGATCACAGGCATTTTTTTTGTTTTGTTTTGTTTTGAGATACAGTCTCACTGAGTTGCTCAGGCTGGGGTTGCAGGTATGCACCACCACGCCCAGTCCAGAATAATTATGTTTAAGAGGTCTAGAGTTTAACTCTTCCGGAAATGGCTAGAAGCAATTCTGTGCTGTTTGGCTTCTGGAGCGACTTGGCTGTTGCCTTTTTCTGCAGGAATAGAGGAGCTTCAGAAGTTGCCATTGTCTGTCTTAGTGCTTTCATTTTCTTTTAGGTGTTGAGCCCGTGCAGGTTCAGGAGACTGTGGAAAATCACTTGAAGAGTTTATTGATCAAACATTTTGACCCTCGCAAAGCAGATTCTATTTTTACTGAAGAAGGAGAGGTGAGGAATATCATTCTTTAGTAGCACATCGCAGGGCTGTGCTAGCTCCATGTGTGCAGTGGTGCGTGGCATATTGTAGGAGTACTAAGAGTTGGGTGCTGTGGTCCAGACTCCCCTCTCTGCCATACAGAGTGAGTGCTTCCATGTAAGAGGCTCCCAGTGCTGAGCCCAGCGCAAGCTGCAGCCCTTATCACATGACTCATACAGACCCTAGGGTACAGGTCTGGGAGAGGAGAGACATAGGGTCCTCTGAGAAGCAGACACTGAAGACAGCACTAGACGTGTGGAGAGGATGGAGCAGACCCCGTGAGGAAAAGTGGGCCAGTGCTGGAGCCTGGGAAGCCAGGGTGCACACTGGACCCAGAACGCCCAAGAGTACAGAAGGGAGGTTGGTAGGAAGAGAGATAGTCATGTGCAGCTTTCAAGGCATTCTCACGGGCCCAGTGAGCTGTCTGAGTCATGGTCACCTGTTACAGAAACCTGTGTCTCCTAGGACAGGGCTGCCTTAGAAACCCCACTGTGCTTGGACAGTGGCTGGGAGCAGTCACAGGAAGCCTGACCTTGGCACACACAGGGTGGTGGGTTCAGAGTTCAGTGTCCCATTCATCAGTCACCTGTAGGAACACCCAGAGTAGTGGGAACCTACGGCACACATGCCACACCAAATTGTTCTTATGGCAAGCTCTAAAAGGTTTGCCACCACTGGTCTAGACCCACATCTTCATGGCCACCTATAAACTTTAAATTGCCTTTTTCCCTCCTGCCAAAGACATACAGCTAATTGACTATGAGTTAATTGTGTGTGTGTGAGGCAGTGCCACTATACACATGCTTCTGTGGGACTCTTGTATGTCTCCCAGGAAGCACCCTTCCACATATGTCCGTGTAGGTTTGAACCCCACTCCTGGTACCAAATTCTGTCTTGGTTACTTTTTCCTCTAGTTGTTGAGACAAAATTCCTGATGCCCAAAGTGAAGCAAGGAAAGGTTTATTTAGCTTGCAGTTTTTTTGGAGGTATTAGTCCATACTCAGCTGACTCCAAGGTAGAGTGACATCGCTGAGGGGCAGCTGTTCATGGTGACCGCAAACAGCAAGAGTGAAAGGGTAAAAGAAGGAAAGGCCTGCCTCCTTCCCTCCCCTATATTGTGTTCTGGTCACCCATCCCCTGGGCGGGTGCAGCACTCACACCACCAATCCCAGCGCTAGACAGTGAAACAGTCACAAACACTAGATTCAGCCGTGTCCAAGGCTGCACGAGGCTTGGGGGGCCACCCAGACACAAACCATAACATTCTCTGACATTGAACTGGAGCTTGCAGAAGCTAGGATTGGAGTCTGGGGACTCCCCTCCTGCCACTCAGCTAACTGTGGTTGTGACCAGCCCTGGGTCTGCTTCCTCCACAGCCGGGCGCCCATGGGGGCTGTCCAGCTGGGGTGTCCTGTGATTGTTTATCCAGTATAGTCTTCTCTCAGGCTGAAGCCAGGCCTCTTACCTCGCTGTTGTGTGTGTGTTGGCAGACCCCAGCTTGGCTTGAGCAAATGATTGCACACACCACTTGGAGGGATCTCTTTTACAAACTGGCCGAAGCTCATCCGGACTGTTTGATGCTTAACTTTACAGTGAAGGTAGGAAGAATCCGAGTCAGAGCAAAGAACAAAAATGTGTACAAACATTTTTTGGTTATTTGGTTGTCTGTTTCCTTTGACAAATCATGTATGCTTTTTTGGTGAAGGTTTCCATCATTTCACTTCAGTAAGCCTTACACTGAGAAAGGGAAGCATAGAATTTGTATATGTATATTTTTAGGTAAGCACTGAGTCTGTCTTAAGGTTTAATACTTCCCTCCTTCCCCTGGCTTTATTGAGATAGGGCCTCACTTTGTAGTTCTGGCTGGCCTTGAAATTTATATGTACCCCAGGCTGACCTTGAACTCCCAGTGATCCTCCTGCCTCAGCCTCCTGAGTGCTGGGATTACAGGCTTGCGCCACTATACCTGGCTTTGTTTTAGGGTGTAACAGGGACATATTAAGAGTGTGCATGTGTGCTGAGGAGGCTCCAAGCATGCCTGCTCCTGCTTTCTCTTACACAGAGATCCTTCACAGATGGTGACCTTGGGTCATGGCCTAGAAGCCGCAAAGCAGGAAGCACAGCAGAGGTTGGGGATCTGAGACCAGTGCTTATGTGTTATACTCAGCACAGACACTGACCAGCCACCCTGCTCTGTAAGGTAGGGTCACTTGGTCCTTATGCTCAATTTTGGTTTTTGTGTGGCAGCTGATTTCTGATGCTGGGTACCAAGGGGAGATCACCAGCGTGTCCACTGCGTGTCAGCAGCTGGAAGTGTTCTCTAGAGTGCTTCGAACCTCTCTGGCCACAATCTTGGATGGAGGAGAAGAAAACCTTGAGAAAAATCTTCCTGAGTTTGCTGTAAGTTCTTTACTTTGTGAATCTTGGATTAAGAGGCTGGTTGGGGTTTTGGGTTTCGAGCATGAAAAGCCCCTTCTCTCACCTGTCCCAGATTTAGCGTCCCTGCCCCAGGGCTGTTCTCTGTAGTTTTCTGTGCTGTGAAACCCCAAGCCCGTCTTGCTGTCCCGTTCCAGAAGATGGTGTGCCACGGGGAGCACACGTACCTGTTCGCCCAGGCTGTGATGTCGGTGCTGGCGCAGGAGGAACAGGGTGGCTCCGCAGTACGCAGGGTCGCACAGGAGGTGCAGCGCTTCGCCCAGGAGAAGTGAGGCCATGCTCTGCTTCCCGATAACCCCCCGCCCCCGCCCCCGCCCCGCCGGAGCCCCATGTCCCTAGTCGTAGCCAGGCTTCTGGTCCCTTGCATTCTGACATCTAGGTAAATTTGTATCCGGGAGAGCTGGAAGTAAGGGTAGTCTTTACTTCACCCGGAGAGCTTGCCTTTCAGGCTCTTGCTTTGATGACTGTTTTGTAAAGTACTTGATTATTCTTCAGTTCACTGTATATGTAACTTAGGTTTTTATATGTTGGGATCATCAATAACAAGTAACAAGAGTTTTAAAATAGTGACTCATTGATCTGAGTGTGACATTGTAGTCTGTATCTCATAGAGCTGTTACTTCTTACTAACTTTAGTTCCTTCTACTAATAGGGTCTTATTAAGATGTTTTAAAAGTGTATGATTTCCTTTCTCATCTATAAGCTATATTGGAATAATTTTTTCCAGTTTATTCTAAATGATGTTTTCGTGGGTCATTTAGTCAGTAAACCAGTGAAGGACAGAAATATGAAAAAGATCTCATTAAAAGCCTTAAATGGTAGAAAGGAAGATGAGTAAAACAAAAGCATAAGCTGGCCTGTTAATGACAAGCTGTGTGGTTTTTCCATCAAGAGGCCATGATGCCAGTCAGATCACATTGGCCTTGGGCACAGCCGCCTCCTACCCCCGTGCCTGCCAGGCGCTTGGGGCCATGCTGTCCAAAGGAGCCCTGAACCCTGCTGACATCACAGTCCTGTTCAAGATGTTCACGAGCATGGACCCGCCTCCTGTTGAACTCGTAAGTTGCCTCTCGTTTTAATAAGATGGGATACCCACCCCAGTGCTAATTGGCAGGGTTGCTTCAGAAAGTCTCTACATTTCCGTAATTCTCTGGAGGCAGTGAATGCAAACCCCTGTTGAAATGAAAGTGTTTCTATCATTTTCTGTCCTGCCCCATCACGTCTCAGCCTTCAGGCATGGTGAAGCCCCCCTTCCCAGAGTCCTGTGGGGTGAATGTGAGTGTGCGTGCTCACCCTCCCGCCAGCCCCTTTCTGGTGTGTGCTTCTCAGATCCGGGTTCCAGCCTTCCTGGACCTGTTCATGCAGTCACTCTTCAAGCCAGGTGCCCGGATCAACCAGGACCACAAGCATAAGTACATCCACATCTTGGCTTATGCAGCGAGTGTGGTTGAGACCTGGAAGAAGGTACTGTCAGCTCTTGGGAACTCTGAGGAGCCAAGTATCCTCTGTGGTGGCATTACTGGGGAATTTTGCCTGCAAGAACTCTTTAGCCTGCCTAAAGTTAGAGTTACTCTCTTCTGTTTGTGCATAAGATAGCAAAAGTGCTAAACATCACAAGAAACTCTATATAGCTTTTTTGGTACTTCTGCAAACGATAATGTGAAATGTGACTAAAAAAGTGAAATCGATTGCCTAAGCCAGAGGCAAACACTGGTCTCATTGGGTTTCAGTTTTCATACCCTGTGTGACTTTGCAGTTTGACGGTTAATTTGATCTCCGACCTCAGAGATAGGGAAGGGGACCTGCAGAGGGAAGTGGCCGATGCCGGGGGCCTGGCAGCAAGGCGGGGGTGCTCAGGACTTACCAGCTTGTGCGTGTGCTTTCAGAGCAAGCGGGTGAGCATCAATAAAGACGAGCTGAAGTCGACATCGAAAGCTGTGGAGACGGTTCACAATTTGTGTTGCAATGAGAACAAAGGCGCCTCTGAACTCGTGGCAGAACTGAGCACACTGTATCAGTGTATTAGGTGAGCTATGCACCCAATTTCCAAACTGAACCCTTAGGAAGGTGGCCCAGGTTTTCACATTAAAAGCTCACATAGCAAAAGCTTCTGGGGTACTTATGCCTTGCGTTTATTTATTTTTTTAAATGTATATGGAGAAGTTTAAACAGGTTTAGCAGCATGAGTAATCTTCAGGTGTTTACTAGGTATAAATGTGTTAGGTAAATCTGTGCAGATTAGACTTAATAAGAGGAAAACCACCCAGCACTAAAAAATTGCCTTTAAGAAAGGGTTCATTTGTAGTAAAAGTTAAAGCAATGAAATATTGCTTATGTAGAAATGATTTAATGATTATATAAGTTGTGTAAATGTGTGTCCTAGAAATACTGCCTCCTTTAAGCAGTTTAGTCTTTCCTCTGTTTATTTGTACTGGGGACCAAGGAAACGTTTGCTAAGTAAAGGTAAACTTGAGCCCAGTCCCGCCAGTCAGAGTGTTTCACGTGTACAGGCTTCCGTTTAAATTAATAAAGTAATTTGCATGAACTGGGGATGGAATCTGCTTTGCACTGTCCACCTTTGAGAGCCACTGATCTCATCAGGCTGTTTCCTCCGTAAGCAGCTCTTGGCAGCACATACTACAGGGTCAGTCGATGGGCATTCTGGGTTTGTCCTTAAACTTCCTGACCCCCACGCTCAAGGCATGTCTCAGCACTTCTTTCCTGCTCCTGGTTTAGAGGGGTCATTCTACCTGATCACCTGTAGGTTTCCGGTGGTAGCAATGGGTGTGCTGAAATGGGTGGACTGGACCGTGTCGGAACCGAGGTACTTCCAGCTGCAGACAGACCATACTCCAGTGCACCTGGCGTTGCTGGACGAGGTAGGGGCCACTTGGGTAGCCATAGCGAGTCTGCCTTGTACTGTGCACGTCTGCATTTCCCATGCATCTTCTTGGTGAGTTCAGTAGATTCTCCTTCTAAAACTTCCCAAATTATTTCTATCCTAAGCGAGGTTTTTTATTGATTGTGTAGATTTCTTGGTGTCTACTAAATGTTATGGAAAGGATGAGCATGGTCCAGCATTCAAGAATGTCAGCTTCACCAATGCCCTGGCTTTGGTAGCTGTGACAGTGACAGTGGTTCTCTGTGTTCTGAGAGGGAGCCCCGAGACCTGACCACATTTCTCAGCAAGGTTTCCTTTGGCCTGTTTGTAGATCAGCACCTGCCACCAGCTCCTGCACCCCCAGGTTCTGCAGCTGCTCGTTAAGCTCTTTGAGACTGAGCACTCACAGCTGGATGTAATGGAGCAGGTGAGCGGCACCCCGGGGCTCACTGGGCCTGGGGGAGCACCCATTCTGACCGACACCTCTGCCCCTGCTCTTCTGCAGCTTGAATTGAAGAAGACCCTGCTGGACCGGATGGTTCACCTGCTGAGTCGAGGTTATGTACTTCCTGTTGTCAGTTACATCCGAAAGTGTCTGGAGAAGCTGGACACTGACATTTCACTCATTCGCTATTTTGTCACTGAGGTCAGCAATGCACCGTTGGTTTCGTGTTTCATGCTCTTTACACTAGCAGTGCCCTTTTTGACTTAATTTAGTTCATGTTGTGCCTGAGAACTGTGCTTTTGATAAATCATGGAGATGACAATGACAGATAGCAGTTTTGCTGAGTGTCTCCTACCTGCAGGAACTGTTATACGCTTTCCCCACATCAGCGCCCTGGTGCCTTGGTGTTGGAGACCAGTGTAGTCACCAGGGAAGCCAGCGGGGGTGGGGGGCTGACTCCAGACTGTGTTCCACACTGGCTGCAGGCAGAGTAACCCCACTTCTCCCCACCTAGGTGCTGGATGTTATTGCGCCCCCATATACCTCTGACTTTGTGCAGCTTTTCCTCCCCATCTTGGAAAACGATAGCATTGCAGGCACCATCAAAACAGAAGGCGAACATGACCCTGTGACAGAGTTTATTGGTAAGGCCCGCGTGGACATCCCACTCACAGCGCTCCGCGCCACCTCCCCCCCATGTGACTATGGCTCTGTCCCCTGCTACAGCGCACTGCAAGTCTAACTTCATCATGGTGAACTGAGTCAGAACATCCTCCTGAGCTGAATGAAGCAGAACCTTCTGGCTGGAGGACCCTTCCAGGCAGCTGCCGTTTGAAGAGGCTCAGTCAGCATCTTGGACATGGGCTCTGCTGGGGGTTGGGGGGTGGATAATTTTTTAAGAGAGGCAAATGTTAGCAGTGTGAGTGAGCGCCTGCCGGTAAGGACAGTCCCTTCTCTTTGGTGTCAGCCCAGTACTGTTCTGACTCCTGTGTGCAGTGGTCGTTTCCCTCAGTACAGGAGCTAGCTGCCTGTTTCCTCCGGGGATGGGTCTCCTGTCAGTCAGGCCAGGGATGGCAGGAATTCAGGGGGAGACATTTGGGGGAACTATTTTCAAGGTAGCCTTAAGTTTCCTCAGAAGAACCAAATTGGTTGGTTGATTTTTTGGGGTGTGTGTTGTGTGTGTGTGTGTGATTGTTTTAAATTTGCTAAGAACACGAAATAAATTTTTAAAAAGACTTACTGCTGTGTTGGAAGATACAGTTCTGATGTTGTTCTCTTTATAAATAAGGCACATGGAGGCTCAAGTCCTTGGGTGAAGCCAGATATTTTATTCATCACTTGGGCAGCACTGATGGTGAGGTGACACAGGAACTGGCCATAAGGCCCCGTGTTTCCTGTCTCAGGGTCGTTCTTCGCTGGGTGGCGGAGGTGTGGCTGCCCGTGCAGTGTTTTCAGACAGCGTGCTGTCAGGTGTTCTCAGGGTGTCCAGTGCTGTGACGGTGTCCAGTGTCGATTGTCACGCTCGTCCTGCTCATCAGCCGGGTGCACATGCCTCAGGGTTCCTGGTTTCACGTCTAAAAAACTGCTCTGAGACAGAGCCACCCTACACGATGGGGTCCCCAAAGGCGCAGCTCTGCTCTATGGCGAGGTTGTAGCGGGCGCCCTTGCCGTCCTTGTAGGTGCTGGTCACTATCCGCATCCAGCCCCGCTCACCCTGGAGGAGGAAAGGCAGTGTCAGCGCCTTGCTCCGGGCTCTGCTCCTGGCCTCTGCCCTTCAGCCCAGGCCCGCAGGGCATGTGTCTGGCCACCCGCACACTGCCCGTCACCTTTACTCCTGTGTGGAAATGTCCTCTGAGGCATTTCAGTGGGTGACTGTTTAACACCAGAGCCCTCTGTCCCAACAGCTAATTAATGTAACAAAACGTGTTGACTCTTGCCTTACCCGCCTATTAATACATCTCTAGGCATTTAAAATTGATACGTCACCACTTTGTATCTACCACTTGTCCCTCATTGGGAATAATGAATTTCTGTGTCTTAAACTATTAATGGCTTATACTAGGTTTTAAAAATCAGAGATACGGCATTTCTCTCTCCTGGATTTCCGACCCAACTCAAAAAAGTATTCTTGAAAAATTACTGTTACTTAGGCGACTTCAGCACTACGGGAGAAGGCGTGAGCCGTGGTCAAGGAAAAGGCAGCTGATGCCACCGGGGTCCCTCTGCCCTGGGGGCTTGGAAGCAGCGGAGCAGTTTCGCTTGCTCACGGTAGGGGTTGCAGGAGGGGCTTAGGTAGTAGTTGGGGCCTAGGGGTGCTGCCCAACACCCTAGCATGCCTGCGATGCTGCCGGCTCTCCACAGTGAGGGAGGATCCGGCCTGGTGTGCCGCCTGCCAGCGCGAGGAGCTGGTGGAAGCCAGCAGCCCTGGTGAGCAGTGTGCGCCCCAGTCTGCCCCGAGAGGACGTCTTACCCACGGTTCACCCCACGAATTCCGGACGATCCAGTACTCGGTCCCATCGCTGCTCACACCCCAGCCAACCACGGAAATGATGTGGTTGATGAAGGCGTCCTCGTGGTACTCTGCGTAGACGCCTCCGGTGTAGTTGGCCATCTTTTCGGTTGCCATTATGCCGCAGCTGTGGACAAGCAGAATTCCCACGTTACTCGGAAGGAGCGCGCGATGTGACGGCGCTCAGGGTGGGCTCGTCCCCGCGCTCGGCGTCTTCCTGCTGAGGCTGAGCCGAGCGCGCACCGCGGCCGGGGCTTCTCATCCGCATGCCGCACGGTGCCACGGGGGCGCCCGGTCGTCGGCTTAGGGGCCCTTCCGAGAAAACCGAAGCTCTTAAGAGTGAAGGTGTGCCGCCGCTGCCGCTCCAGCCAAGGAAGGGAAGGGACAGCACCACACAGGTCCCCACCCATGCCGGCACACGCACAGCCGCAGGTCTCCTCACCTGATGGGGCCGTTTTTGTAGATCTCGGCCATCATCTTCTCCCTCCCAGAGACGGAGCCGTAGTCGCCCACCCGCCAGAGGGTGTAGTTCTGGATGACGTGGCACTCTTTGAATTCGGTGCAGGTCCCACACTGGTTGAACTTGTCACACTCTAGGGAAGAGCGAGAAGTAGGTGTGAGACTCTCCTGATTAACCTGTTAGCAAAGCGCACGCAGCTCCTCCGCTTCTCTAATCTAGCCTACCACTCATTAGCTAATGACAGAAACCCTCTCGCTCTCGCGTGCCGTTCAGTTCCACTCCTCTGGCAGCGGCAGAGGGGCCAGAACAGCCCTTCCCGGGCGGAGGGAAGGAAGGGCACAGTACCCAGCGCAGAGCAGGCCCTCCGAAGTTCCCGGACCTCACAACACTACCGCTGGAAACTGAGTGCAGTTAAGTCCTTAAAATTTAAGATGAGGTGGCAGTCACGGGCGCTGGGCGGGGAAATGAAGCCAGCCCCTTCCAGGGAGCCAGCCGGGCGTGGGCTGGGAGACAGGAAGAGCCGATCCGCCTCACCGCCGCCCCTCCGCCCCTGCCTCTGCCGGGAGCAACTGACTGATCGCGGAGAGGCACAGGCTGAGATGACAGCTACTGAGGTAAAAACAAAAACAAAAAACAACAACTTAACGCTTATAGTTTAGTGTTCAATTGAGTTTGCAGGCCTAAAGCTGGTAGTTTGAGTATCTATTTAAAGGATAACAATATTCAATACAGCAACTACAGGGGAGTTCCTTCTAAAAGTGGTAGCCATTGTTAATGCTATCTTTTTTTTTGGTTTTTTTTTTTTGTTTTTTTTTTGTCTTTTTGAGGCAGGGCCTTGCTATGCAGTCCAGGTTGGTCTTGGGCTCACTTTGTAGCCCAGGCTGGTCTCAAATTTGCAACAATCGCCTGCCTCAAACTCCCAAGTGCTGGGATTACAGGCATGTGCCACGACACCTGGCTTATCTTGTTTTAAAGTCCTGTATCATTTTTATTGTTTGGTTTTATTCTGTTTTGTTTGACTTTATTATATCTGATGGCATGGGCAACTATCTCAAAGATAACAAGATATATTATGGTAGCCAATGTTGATTTTTTTATTACCTTGTTTTGAAGTCCTGTATCACTTTCCCTGTCTTGTTTTGATTGGTTTTATTGTGTTCTGTTTTGTTTGATTTTATTGTGTTTGATGGTATGGGAAGCTATTTTGAAGATAACAAGAGGCATGATGGTAGCCATTGTTGATTTTCTATTATCTTGTTTTGAAGTTCTGTATCACTTTCATAGTTTTGTTTTGATTGGCTTTATTATTTTATTTTCTTTGGTTTTATTCTCTTTAAAATAAAATTTAAAAAATAATCTTTAAAAAAATTTAAGATGATTCTATTGCTGGCTAGTGAATAAATAGGCAAATACATTTGGTTAAAAAAATACATACTTTCTTGTTATTTTGGTTTGAGGGTAAAAAGGAAAGAAAGAAGGAAGGAGAAAAAGGAAGAAAGAAAAAAGCAAGGGAGGGGGAGAGGGAGGGAGGAAGAAGGGAAAGGGAAAGAGAGCAAAGGCACAGCCTTGGTCCCGCCTGACACAGCTCCACTGCCACACTCTTCCCTGCCCCGGAGCATTCTCTCCTCCACCTGTCCTGCCTGCCCAGGCCCCAGGATGTCTTTTTACTCTTGTGCAGTTACTACTTCTGTTACAGTTACACATCTTCCCAAGTCTTCCCCCAGGATAGTAAAGTCCTTGAGGGTTACATTTCTGGTTTAATTCGTCCCTTAGACACCCAAGACCCGGTGCCTAGTTTGTCAGCACTGAAAGCTCCAAAAGGTTCACCATCGCTGCTCTGGGGTTTATGACCCCACTGCCTTTCCTTAACCACACAAAGAACTTAACCACTGCAGAGTTATTTCTAGACTGCAGTAACACCCAAGAGGCAAGATGGAGACACCCCACAACCACGGGCAGTGCCGAGTACCCTCCACCACGTCAGTGGACATGGTACTGCAGTCAACTTGCTGCTCCTGTCTCAAAGGCCTCCCCTGCTCTGGCAGTGAGGAAGAGCTGACAGTCCAGTGGCTTAAAGCTGCCAATTATGGGTTTGGGTCTTTATGGCTTTTTCTTTCCTTCAGTTTCCAAGGTAACAGCCTAAAAGGAATGTGCAACTACAGGGTCTCCTGGCCATCCATGCTCGGCCCAGGGTCACTGGGGCAGGGGCTGGGCCAAAGCTGAGCTCCAGTTGGGCCTGCTGGCTTCCAACTCCCTCGCCTGCTCTCTGCCCTTGGAAAACGGACCCTTACCTCCACAATGCCACATGCGCCTCTCCCCCACAAAGAGCTCCTAAAGCCACCAAAATGCCAAATGTCAACACCCGCACACCATATCCAGGCCCAACCTCAGAGGGTACCTGGTCTGGTCTTTCCCAAACCTGGTGGCCTGCGGAGTGAGAGTGCCCTTCTGATACCTCTCTATGCCAGCCTTTGTGGTTGTTTTCAACAAGGCCCATGGGCTCCGGTTTTCTGCCCCAGCCCCACCACATTCACGGTGGCCCGGGGCAACGCTGGCAGTGCATCTCTGCGGGCTCACTCCCTGGAGCCTGCATTCTCCAGCCCTCCCTCCCCACGGTCCCAGCCATGGGGTAAAAAGCACAGGGTTGGGGACTGGCCTGGGCTCGTGGCCACCCTGTCCTCGGAAGAGGATGTGAAGGGTGGGAGGACCCACCTTGGTCCTTGGCCTGGTAGTTGTTGCAGGTCTCGTCAGGGATGCCGTGCTCGTGGGCGTACTTCCATACCAGCAGGTCTTCACCCCCCTCACAGCTGCCTGCGTTGCCACAGTCAATGACGTGTTGCACTGAGAGCAGGGCAGAAGGCCAGGCGCCCTTCCTCTTGATGTTGATGCGATCTGCAGTGGTCAGCACCCTGGTCAGCGCCACCCGATCAGCACACCCCACCACCACTTCCCCTAACGACACTGGGCACCCATGGCCAGCCACAGGGACCTGCCTGCCCTCCTGCCTCCTGCCTCCTGCCTCCAGCCTCCAGCCCGCGGCCCTCTGGTGGGCCTTCTCCCACATGGTTCTCAGTCGTGGCGCTCCAGAGGACCGTGCGGGCCCTTCTCAGGCTCTGTGGTTTCTGCCTGCAGCACCTGGTTATGAGTGCCATGAGATGGGGCCGGCTCTGAGGGTGCCCAAGAAACCTCTCCTGGGGGGCAGCAGGATGGCTCTGTGAGGCAGGATGGGCCCCTGCAGAGGGCTGAGGCAGGCGGCTCTGTGAGCCGGCGCAGCCAGGGAGTGGAACGGACAATTGGGGGCCTGATGCTGTCCAGGGAGCTGGGGGAGGCCAGGGGGACCCAGTCCCTGAACACACTGAGGTGTGCAGTGGGCCACACTACTCTGGCTAAGGGGCAGCTGGAGACAGCCCAGGGCAGCCATGGCACCCAATACAGCCCAACTGGGATACTTCTTCCTAGAAGGGGGCCTAGGCCTGCTCGCCAGTCCTACCCAGTCCAGGGCCGCCTTGCTCTCTACTTTCTAGGACGATGTCACAAAACACCTCCCGCCATCCATCTCAGGCCTTATGTCCTACAGCATTTCTCTCTGTCTCTCTGTCTCTGTCTCTGTCTCTGTCTCTGTCTCTCTCTCTCTCGTTACCTCCAGCCTAGGGCAGCCCCCACCCTGGAACCACCTCCCCTAGTCACCGCCCAAACTCTCACTCATGCAGGTCCTGGCTGCACAGCTCTGCCAACCCAACCAGCCCAGGGCCTTCCGGCACCTCCCTCTCCTTACCGATGACCTTGCTGGGCGTGCTGCTGAAAACTTCAAAAGCAGACCTCATCCTGCCACTGCCTAGCTCAGGTTTCCGCGTCCAGCTGCCTAAGCCCACCAGCCCAGGCCCCAGTCATCCCTTTCCCCAGGATGAGCTCCCCAAGTCTTCTCTCCTCCTCCCATCCATGGCTCCCCTCTCAGCGAGTGGCACCAGCACACACAGACCTGTCTCAGGACAGAGCCTGGAGCCCCTCAGCCACCTCCACTGCCAGCCCGAGATGGGAGACAGCTGCCCCTCACGGTCTGCATGCCTCATCTTCCCAACACCTACCTTGCAACACTGCTCGGCTTGCTCTCACTAAGGTCCCTATCTCTAGACTGCATTAACCCTCAGGAAGCAAGATGGAGAAACCCCACATGCGTGGGCAGTGCGGAGTATCCTCCAGCACATCAGTGCCAACCACTTCCTCAGCCTCACCTGCCCTGACCCCTCCCAGTGCTGGTCAGCAGAGTGGCCGCTCCAGCCTTCTGGATGCATCACCTGCCTGGGCCATCTCAGCTGTGCCCAGCCCTGGCAGGGCGCTTCTGTCCTCTCACTGATTCCCTCCCTCCAGGTCCCAGCGGCCACGGCCAGTGGCAGTGCTCAGCTGGACGGTTTTAGGCCCAGCTCTCCATCAGTCACCACCGTGGGGATGCAGTCCCAACTGGACCAATGGGCTGGGGCGGTACCAGGCTTCTGCCACAGCCACGCCTCCAACCCAAGCACTTCCACCCCTTTGCATGTTCCTGATGTGTCAGCAGATTTTTCTTTTCCTTTTTTTTTCCCCCTGGTACCTTGATTCAATTCAGGGCCTCATACATGTTAAACAAGCACTTTACCTTTTGTAAAAAAATTTAAAAAAAAAATGGAGACGAGTTTTGCTAAGGTGCCCAGGCTGACCTCAACCTTGCAATCCTCCTGCCTTGGTCACCTGAGCAGCTGGGATTACAGGTGCAGTCAACAGAGATCTGTTCACCCCTCTGCATGCTGAGCACTGGGCTGTGCACTGGGCTCCCAGTGGGAAAAAGCAGACCAAAGCTCTACGCTGTGGGGTGCACACCAACGGACCCCAGTGGGACGCCACCAGCATGGACGAAGCATGATGGGACACGTGGGGAGAGAACCCAGACGGCGATCTGTCACCCACACAGCCAGCTAAGGGAGAGGGGTCGCCCAGCCTAAGAAGGAGTCCCCAGGACTCCCCGAGGCATGAGTGCGCCTGCGTGGGCTCTCGAAAGTCACAGAAGATTTTCACCTTTTATCTGAGCGAGATCATGAGATTCGCAAGTCAAAGGCCGCGCTCTGACTTGGCTTTTACAGGCACGTTTCAGCCACCTGAAGCCCGACATAAACCCCTGCCCTGACCATGGCAGGAGTGGCGGTGAGGCCAGCATGGGCTCAAGGAGGGACAAGAGGAAGAGAAAGAGGGACACCCTGGGAGCGGGGTGGGGAGGCTGGGCAGGACTGAGGTACATTTTTGGTTACAGGTGGGAGGACTTCCCTGAGTGGGTGGAGGACGGTGGCGGTGACAGGGAGGGTGGCCTCCGTGAGGGGCCTGGCTGCTTGATCCCTAGGGACAGGGAAGAGGGAGAACTCTGACCCCACTGCTGCCCTGGCAGGCAGATGGCAGCCCCCCAAGGAAGTCCCCTCTGGTGGCTTCTGTCTTCTCAGTGAAAAAGGAAGCACGGGCCTCGGCTGCTGCTGAATAAGACGGCAGAGTGTTAAGCAAAAAGAGAGAAGCCGGCTTCTGCCTGGAGAGAGATTCTACTCCAGAAATGCTGGCCTGACACGCGGCCAGGGCCCAGCACCGTCAGAGAGGGGACAGGCACACAGGGCTGCACTGCGATCTCCCACAAACGTGACTCTTGCCACATGACTCCCTCCACAGGCCCAGGTGGCCCCGCTCATCCTCCCCGACCCTGCGGAGGCTTTCCCTTCCCCAGTGCCAGCCTGGCCACGGCTGGGTGTTCTCCTGGACTTCGCCTGGACCCTCTGCTGCCCACCTACTGCCGGACTAGCACTGCCCCACGCCCACCCACCTGCCTGGCCTGGTCTTCCAGACCTGTCAAGCGGGTCTCAGCCCACGTGCCCCTTCCTCCTCCTTCCTGAAGGGCTGGAAGTAAAGCTCTGGCCCTCACCAGCCCCTCACCAGCCCCTCACCAGAGGGCACAGAGCCAGGCCGCCGGGAGAGACTCTGCCGGACGCCACGGCTAGAGTTGCTCAGCTCTGGGATGCAGACCCAGCCCTAGACAGGACCTTAGGCTTCCGAACTTGAATCCCAGCTACTGCTCACGCCACCGCCAAGTTTCCCTATCTCCCCCAAAGAGACTCAGTCTCCTCCTCTGCTAACTAAGCACAACCTGGGCAGCTGGGAGGCTTAAAGAAGAGGGTGCACGTGGGACTTCCTGCCCAGAGCCTGGACAAGCAGCTGCCTTTGTACAGCTGCTAATCCTTTCAACACCGGCCACACCTACAACGGGCCTGGCCAGAGAGATACCAGATTGGGGGAGGAGACAGCACCGCCCCCAGCCAGCAGAAGTCCCTCCTCCTAGGAATTCAGGATCCCGCAGCCCTGGGGCAGCCCAGGGGATGGCAGGGTCCCTCCCACGTGCTGTGGACAGCCTGGGAGTTCTGGACGGTTTTGCCTTTTCCCCCAGGCCAGGGCACAGCGGTCCTCAGGAGGGTGGGGCTCCCAGATTCCCCTCCTCCCTGCCCCCACTGCGACCAGATCAAGGTTCAGACAAGAAAACCGGTCAGAATGGGGCCAGTGACCAGATAAGGCTGGAGCCACATCCTGCAGGCCTTACTCAAGCCCAGGACCGTCCTAGTCTGAACCTGGCACTCCTGCTGAGAAGCGCTTTCACTTCCCTACCCCACCAAGAACTGGGTGGGGGCTCAGTGATTTTGCATTTCTGGTTCCATCCCAGTGGCTGAAGTCACAAGACCTGAGAGTGAGGGGGCAACCAGGAAGCCACTTGTCCCTGAGCTTCAGTCCCGTCCATGCCTGACCTTCCTGCCCCGTCCGTCAGGTGAGGCCACAGAGGACGCCCTCCGAGTGCCCGAGCTGTGTCATCTGCAGAGGGCCGAGGTCCGGGCTGGACCCCGGGGGTGGCAGCCTCTGCTGACCTGGAGCCAGCAGGATGGGCCTTGTGGGCCCCAGTCGGGGCAGCCAAGCCACTGATGCAGGGCAGCAGGTCTCACGAGGCCTGGCCCAGGTCACCCACCTGCCATGGCACTAGTGCTGCCGTGGGCCCAGCAGGAGCCGCAGTACTGAGGGATGTGCTGGTTCCTGGTGACGCTGGCATAATTGACGCCATTCATATTGCGCCAGTCCCAGGTCTTGGGGAGATCCGACGGGGACAGGTATTCATGTGGCCGGGGGTACGTCCTGGGAAGAGACCAACATCACCGAAATCAGCGCGGGCATTCGTGGGGCAACCTCCGCCGGGGCCATGGCCCTGCTCCCTTCCTCCAAACGCGGGAGCGCGGCCTCGGGCAGCCCGGAGTCCCTCACACCAGCAACTCCTGCATTCTCGGAATGGGGAAGTGATGGGGGAGCCCCCAAATGAGAGTGCCCTGCGCTCCCACGGCAAGGTCGGGCTCAGGGGCAAGACCCCCAGGCCAGAGTGGTGGGGCCAGCCTAGCTCCCCCAGGACGGGAAGAGTGACCCCCCAAAATGAGGGCATGGGATATGACCTTCGAAGGTCTAGGGAGGCACCTTGGTTCCGGGAACCCCAAGGAAAAAGGTGCCCAGAAGGTGGGAACGCGTGCCCAGCCCCGGAAACGGGCCTTCCCCTCCCCAGGCTTGGCCTCGCGCCCACCTGCGCCCCAACTGCGCCGGCCTGTCCCCCCGCAGGGGCCGATAGCAGCTCTGGCCCTGGCGGAAGTAGAGGCCGGCCCGCGCCGCGCCCGCCAGCACGCAGAGGAGCAGCAGCCCCCGCACAGGCCCGGCCCGCGCCATGCTCCGCTCGGCCGCCGCGCTCGCCCGTCCCGCGCCGTCCCGCGCCGAGCTGACCCCACGCCCCGCACCGCGGCCCTTAAGGCGGCGCCGCCGGACACTCCCCGGGGCGGGGCCGTCCCGCCACTCTCCGGCTCCGGCTCCGGCTCGGGCCCCCGCCCCGCCCGCCACGTGACCCGGCTGGCCCGCTCCCAGCCCCCACCGGCCGGGTCACGGAGGTCGCGGAGCTGGGGTCCCCGGCCCCGGGCGTGGGCAGCCGCGCGCTCCCCCGGCGGCCTCTCCAGGCCAGGCCTCCCTAGGAATGCGGCCTGGGGGCCCCCCGGAGGCCCTCGTTCCGCAGGATGCCCGGCCTGGCGTTCTGAACCCCATTCCCAAAGGCCCTGGGCACCTCGGGAGCGACCCTTAGCTTTCCAGAGAAGGAAGCGAGATCCTGCTAGGACACAGCCAAAGGGAGACTGTCACTTAGCTCACAAAATTGAGTTTTGTATTCCGACTTCCAGGGATGCTTGGAAAAATGTCCTGCTCACCAAACTTCACTGCCAAATGGGGAACCGAAAGCAGAAGTGGGGTCCTACAGACCACATTTCACAATCACGGAGTTTCTCCTCCCTCTTGCCCCTGAGGGTGACTTCCTCCGCCTTGATAGGCAGGGCGATCGGAGGGTCCCCGCAGGCCGTGGGCGCAGGGCTCTTAGCCCAGGGCGAAGTTCAGCCCCATTCTGTCCCCAGGCCCACCCCGCTATCACCAGGCCCTCGGCCCTCCTCGGCCTGGGCCTGGTGGGCAATCGAAAACCGCAGTGGCTGTCTGCCGGCCTGCCAGTGGCTTCCAAGACCACAAATCCCAGCAGGACCGGCGGGCACTCCTGTCACCTGGCACCAGTGGCCTGGGAGGAACCCAGCCGTCCTGTCTGAGTAGAGGGAGGCCTCCGAGGCAAAGGCCAAACAGGTTTCACAGCCTAGAAGTTTCTGGTCTTGTCCTCAGAAATGGTCACTGCGGCCGTGTGAACACAGGACTCTGTGTGTCCCATCTTTTATCCCCCTGGGAAGCTGCTCATCATAATGACCCTTTGTCTGAGCCAGTCGTGGGGCGGAGTGGGCAAGGATCCCTTGGGATTCTGGGAGAACCGCTCAGCTAGGGCCAGGGATGTGGGAGACGCCCGGCCTCCCAGTGAGGTTCCTTCCTCCCACCAGAGGCCCCAGGCCGGCCTCAAAGCCCTGAGCTTCACTCCAGAGGCCCAAGGAGGGGAGAGGAACTTCCGGCTCCTTTGTGGGTTCTCCAGGCTCCACCACCCCAGGGACCCTGTCACTCACAGGAGGAAGAAACCCGCTCTGTTGTCTCTGTGGTATCACCCAGATCAGGTCTACTGAGGGGCCGCACTCTTGGTCTCTTTCCTCTAAAGAAAAAGCAAGGGCCTGGGAATGTGGCCCAGAGGTAGAACGTGTGGTCAGCATACTCAAGGCCCGAGGTTCAATCCCCAGAACCACCTAAAACAAAGAAAAGGAAAAAAGGGAAAAAACAGCTAAAAACTTGTTATAGCAGGGTAGCAGAGATCCCCCAGGTACCCAGAGACTGTCAGGACTTGGAGAGGGCAAAGTTCAACCTCACTTGCTATCGGATGGCAAGCAGGAACTCCAGGGTGAGGACTTGCCCTGGACTTAGCCTCTGACATCTGGGCTGTGACGTCCAGGGTTCTCATCCCTAATAGTGAGTGGAAATGCACCCTGGTTATAAGATCTTCCGGTTCACGTGGCGCTGGGAGACCCAGGATGCCTGAGGATGCCTGGGGGTTCTCAGAGCAGTCTCCTTCCCCAGGAAGTTTCCTGACAGGCATGGGTGGCAACACGGACACATGATCCCAGCATTACGTGGCCCCAAACCCAGAAGGGCCCCATAGCAGTTAATGCAAACACAGCAAAATCACTGTGTCCTGGGCCCTGTTAGTCATGGGTCGATGGGCCTGGTGACAGCAGCAGTCTTCCCTGCTGGACTGTGGGGGGTTAGGGAGCATAAAGATTACCACAGGCCCGCTTCCTGAGCTCCAAAGTCACAAGGCTTAACTTATCTGTGGACTCTCAGTGCATGGGGGTTAAAGGAAAGGACATTTCCAAGGACCACAGCACCTAAACTGCCAAGTTGGCCAAACACACTCAGCCACCTGATCTCTGATGAAGGGACTGAATGCCTTCACTGGAAGAAACCTTCTTTAATAAATGTGCTGGAAGAACTGGCTTTCCACGTGCCAAAGACTAAGACTAGACCCATATCTCTCACCATGCATTAAAGTCAAAATGGATCAAAGATCTAAATATTACAACAGAAGCATGGAAATCTGCTAGAAGATAGAATAGGTAAAACTCTCGGAGACATAGGTGTAGGCAAAGAGTTTATGAGCAAAATCCTGATCACACAGGAAATATTACCAAAAAAACCCCCAACAACTGGGATCTCACCTTATTAAAAAGCTTTTGCACAGCAAAAAAACAAAAACAAACAAAAATACCCCAACAACAACAAAAAACTATCAACAGAGTGAAGAGACAACCCACAGAATGGGAAAAAAATGTCACCAATGATTCTTCAAAGGACTACTATCTAGAATATATTAAGAATTCAAAGCCAGGCGTGATGGTGCACACCTTTAATCCCAGCACTCGGGAGGCTAAGGTTTGTGAGTTCGAGGCCAGATTGGGCTACAACGTGAGCTCAAGGCCGGCCTGAGCTACATAGTGCAACCCTGCCTCAAAAAACCAGGGCCAGGAGTTTGGCTCAGTGGCTTAAGTGCCTGTCTGGCAAGTGCAAGGTAGTGAGTTCAATCCCCGGTGCTGCAAAAAAAAAAAAAAAAAAAGAATTAAAAAAATCAGACTTTCCAAATTTAAAGACCCAATCCAAAAATGGGCATCCGAAATGAATAGACACTTCTCAGATGAAGAAGTAAAAACAACAAATAAATATATGGAAAATGTTCAACATCACTGGTCATTTGAGAAATGCAAATTAAAACAACACAGAGATTCCATCTAACTCCAGAAAGAATGGTTATTTTCAAGAAATCATCCAGTAACAAATGCTGGTGGGGCTGTGGGGAAAAGGAACCCTTCTCTGCTGTTGGTGGTATGTAGACTGGTGCAACCACTGTGGAAATCAGTATAAGGATTCCTCTAAAAACTAAAACTACAGGTTTCATTTGACCCAGCTATTTCCCTTCTTGGTATCTTCCTGAAAAGAGTTAAAAGCACCATACCACAGTGATACATACTCATACCCATGTTTATAGGAGCACAATTTGTAATAACAAAATTTTGAAAATAACCCATATGCTCATCAACAGATGAATGAATAAAGAAGATGTGGTTTTTATATTCAATGAGATACTACTCTGCCATAAAAAAGGATAAACTTGAGACATTTCTGGGTAAACGAATGCACCTTGAGACCATGCTCTTAAGTGAAGTAAATCAGACACACATTTAAATAACACATTGTTTCTCTTATGTGAGAAACTGAGAGGGTAAATAAGGATTAAAGTGAATGATAGATATCGGGAAGTATGAAGAAAGTGTTCATAATGGAAAGAGGAATAAGGGAGGGGGAAGGAGAAGAGAAGAAAGGGAAAAGGAGAATAGATGGAAAAAGTGGGAACAAAACTTGTATAAATGAAGGGAAAAGGGGTGAAGAGAGGAGAAGGGAATGGGGAAAAAAGAAGAATCAAGATATATCATGTACCGGTACAAACTTCCTATAATGAACATGATCATTATGTATATCAGAAATATACCTGGGGTGTGGTGGCACACGCCCCTAATCCCAGCACTTGGGAGGCTGAGGCAGGAAGATCGCTGGGAGTTCCTGGTCAGCCTGGGGCTAAAGAGTGAGTTCAAGGCCAGCCTGAACTGCATCGTGAAACCCTGTCTCTAAAAGACAAAAAAAAAAAAAAGAGTAACAATAAAATTAATGTCAAAGCCTTGGCGAGTTGCGGCCCACCAGGGTTTCCCTAAGGCAGAGCTAGAAAGTGACAGAGGGACAAGGCACTAGCAGGGTCCGTCTTCTGTGTCTGCGGTTTTCAAGCCGAGGAGGGGAGTGCGCTGTGATGTGGCTCACTCGGTGTCTTCCTCTCCAGCCCCCGAAACAAGTCAGACACGGCCGCGCCCAGTGCAGCGGGGCTCCGGTCTTCAGCTGGACGCTGGATGAGGGGGCGTGTCCCCCTAGCAGGCTGCTTTGAGAAGCCGGCTGAACGCACCCTGGAGAGACACTAAACTCCTGCAGGTGGGACCCTGTCAGAGAGGTTCGCAAATATGTTCTGCCACAGTGTCATCGCCAACCTGCCAAACTCGAATTCCACTCTCGAGCCGCTGCCGGTGCGGAATGAAGTGAGCGCGCTGCTGGACCCGAGGCAGAGGCGGCTCGGAGTCTGGAGTTTGGGGAACCTGCTGAACTGGCCGCCCTGTGAGATCCGGTGCCGGAGGACGGGTTTCTCTCCGCTCAAGCAGACTCACTCACCTGGCAGCCTGGGGACTCCTGGTGGCCTCAAAGGTGTGTTCTCTCCTGACACCGCTCAGGGGCCAGTGAGGTCATTTTGTGGATCGTGACTCATCTTCTCATGGAGGCCCAGAACTGAGGAGGCTCAGGGTAGGGCCAAGACGTCCGCCTACCTCAGAGGCCCCATTTGCCGAGGTGCTGCTCTCAGCAGCTGTTTTGTATGCAGTGTGAGCCTCCGCTGCCCAGCCTGGAGCAGGTGTCTGGGAGCCGGGCATCTTCCTGGAAACACTATAAAGTGTTTTGTCTGAGAAGCTGGTCAGCTGCCTTGAGTTCTTCTCTTTGGGAGAAACTGAGTCATCTCCGACCTGGGGGTGCTTAGGAGCAGAGCCGAGCCAATGACATTTTAGAGGACTCTGTGGTCCCCTTCGATCCTGGGCACAGCCCTGGTCGGGGGCAGGAATAGATGCTATCACCTCATCTTATAGTTGGGAAGACTGAGCATCTGAGAGAGCTGTACTTAGCATGAGGTTCTAGAAACAGATTTGAATCTAATCCTATTTTTTTTTTGATATCCCATTAAGTCTCTTGGCAAACGCATGATCCAAGGCCACAGACACAAAAGCCTATTCATTTCTAAAAATATGGTTGATTTTTCCCCTTGTCCTTATAAAGAACAACACATATATTTTGTAGTCAGGTCAGGGCCAGTCCACCTTCCCGACCTGAAGGGAAGGATGCTGAAGAGCTGTGCTTGACTGCAGAGTGGCCTCCAAACCTTTTCTCCTCCTGCCTTCACGTCGTGCCGCCTGGCTTCCACCCTGCAAGCTGCAGACATTTCCTATTATTCCACATTCCTGACTCGAGCCACATCCTGGATACGGCGTTTGTTTTGATGGCTGCTGACAGCGCTCGGATAGGCTGGTTGGTTTTGAAGGGCACGGTGGTTTCCTCACCAGCTGCCCAGCTCCTCGTTACCCCCCGGGGTCGATGGCCAGAGACTCATGCCAACTCCCAAATGCCTAGACAGAGGGGGCCTTCTGACAGAGACCCTGCCACTGTCCCCAGGCTGGGCGCACCGTGGCTTGCTGTGCACACGTGCTCAGAGTAAGGGCAGTTCCCCGGGGGCCCAGCCACAAGGTTCATGTCGTAAGTGTCCCCTCCAGAACACACTGACTGGGGCCTGGTATATAGTGCACCTATAAGCTTGCCCATGACGTCTTTCTTTTTTTTTGGTACCAGGAATTGAACTCACGACCTTGCGCTTGCCAGGCAGGCGCTGTGCGGCTAAGCTGTATCCCCGGCCCCTGTGACGTCTTTCTCAGGGTGCCCATCATTCCCCTGGTGCAAGTGTTTGCCCTGGCACATATCTGTGGAGCATCTCATGGGTGCCAGACTTCTGCTTTCAGATCCAGAGATACAGCAACTCAACGGGGTCCCTGGCTGTCCATGAGGAGCTTACACTCTGCTGAAGGAACTTAGAAAGGAGCCCAGGAAGCTGGGCATGCTTGGAGCTGGGAAAACGGGTAATCCTGGCAACTGGGGTCTCTGGACGGTCCGTCTAGGAATGTTCTCTCCGGTAGCCTATGGCACCGAATGATGAGGCCGCAGGCACGGAATGTGCAGAAGGAGCGGGGTAAGCCCAGGCCTCCGGAAGATGTGACACACCGTGGGGAGTCTCTGGGGTTCAGAGGGCCCAGGGCTCCTCCCCACAGGCAGGCCCACAGCTTCCAGCCCTCCTCCCCTCCTGAATCCCGCCCCGGTTTCTGCGTCCCAGGGCTTCCCGCCTCTGTGTCAGGCGGTGAAGGGTCTCAGCGGCCGCGGAGAGATTTAGATTTTACCCTGGCTGCTGCTCATTTCGGGAGTGCAGAGGGCTCGTGCTGGCAGTCTGGGGACAGCTGGCTCCCGAGAAGGTGGGCTTGGCAACATGCTGGGGGCTTTGGAGGGGACAGCAGATGGCAGTGGAGGAAGAGCCCCGTGGCACAGGCATGAAGCCAGCAGACGATGGGAGGCTCGCCATGAGCACTCAAGGGTCCTGGGGCCGTCCCCGCCTCCTGGCACCTTGGAGGGCGGAGTCTGCGGACCTGCCCCTGTGCAGTTTCTGCTTCTAGAAGGCACAGAGAACCCTGCTTGTGTAAAGGCAGCGCTGGTGGTGGTTCTGGTGGTGTGCAGGCCTGGCAAGCAGCGTGTGCGAGCTGCGGTGGACAGGGCTCCTGGGCTCTCGTCCCCCTCCACATCCCTGGAGGGCACAGTCTGTGTTTCCACTCGGTTAAGGTCTTCCGATCCCCTAAAATGATCCTCAGTTAATCTTTGTTGGACAAATAAATGAATTTCAGAGACTCACACAACAGTGTTCCTGGATAAATATGGGGTTTGAAGTATTTTTGTTTGATTTTGTCTCCAGGTGCGGACAGTGCTCCACTTATCTCTGTCCCCGCCGGGGAGCCTTGCTCATCAGTGGCTGCGCCCCTGGGGAGAGCGAGAAGATGCAGCTGACAAGGCCTGCGCATCTGTTACCTGCAGGATCGCAGCAGCTCAGGGCTCGTGTGGTAGTGTCTGAGTGTGAGTGTGAGTGTGCGTGCGTGTGTAAATCAGAGATGGCACAGCGTAGGAGGCTTGTGGTCAAGGTACCCAAGAGATGGCCAGGCACCTCCAGTCTGGCACTGCAGGCTGGACGGGGGTGACCAGCAGCAGTGCAAGTGCCACAGGCATTTAAGCTAGAGGGGAAGAAGACCACATCGCTGGGGAACTCGGGAACCCGGTGGGAAAAACATCAATGTCCTCCCAGCCCTGTTCTTCTTCAAGTTACTGACTCATCCTCCCAGAACTTTCTTTGCCAGGAAGAGAACACACGAGGCAGCAGAGTGCAAGAAAGTGGAGCTCAGCTCATGGAAGGGGCTGCCCACACCCGCTGAGTCACTCACAATGGCCCCTCAGATGTCATTTTCATGCTAAGGCATTTGGAAAAATTTCTGCTTCTGAATCACAAGCAAACACTGTAATTCAACAATCTTCTCAGAGTTATTCAAGGAACTTCAATGTACTCAGAAGTGGAAGATCAGGGGCGGATGAAATCAATGAATTTTGAGTACTCTTTTTCTCCTAATTGTATTTCACTTGCCAAGTGGGGGGGCATCCAACTCCTGGGGACAGCTCTGGGGGGAAGTCTGGAAGTGGCCGATTGGGGGTTTCTGGGTGACACTTGGCTTTTCTTATCTTCTTGGTCCCAGTCCCATAATAGACCCGAGTGTCATCCAGGAAAAGGCTCGCTGCCGCCCAGTCTTCTCGTGGACTACGAAGTGTGACAGCGGCTGGAGGGGACAGGGCTGTGGGCGAAGGCTGCTGGTCCTGGGTAATAACCTCGGTGTCTCGGCAGGGGCTCCCTAGGTCGCCCCGCGCCTGCCGAGAGGAGCGCTTGCTCCTGCCCTCTGCCCCTGAGTGCTGTCACTGCTCACCTGCCTCGCCACAGCTCATCTCTGGGGGCAGAGGACGACTTTGTCATTCATCACAGATAGCCACTTCTCATCACTCGCCACTGCGCAGGACTGGGGGTCACCTCCAGCCTGGCACGGGAGCAGACCTGGGGTGACGTGGGCCTCTCCAGGGGCCCTGCTCCTCTGCTTCCTGATAAGTGGCCACTCCTGCTGGTGGGTGGTTTGTACCACGCTGGGAATCGGAGAGTCCCTCCTTGGGAACAGGTACTTTCATCAGTAAGGACAAGAGACTGAGGCAGGACTGCCTGTCTTTCAAGCGCACGACATTTCAGACCTGTGCTCCGCCCAGGCGTCGAGCCTCAGCGTCTGCGCCCACGTGGGTGTGAAGCCCGAGCAAGAGCCTCTGCTCCAGGTGAGGAAGGGACGGGCCGTCCACGCAGGCGGCCGCACCGGCTCCCCCAGGCCGTGCAGCTGCCTTGCAGTACCTGCCCACAAGGCATGCTGGGGGGCACTCACCATCACCCCGTCTTACGGCCGGAAGAAGTGCAGGGTTAGAGAGGAGCTGGGGCCACGCAGCGGTGGAAGGCGGACTGGGCTCCCCTGCCCGGCCTGGTGCTCTCTGCAGACGTGCCTGAAGCACAGCACCCGGCTGGGCCTGAATAAACACTGCTGACGGTACAGGAATCAAAACAAACAGGGCCTCACTCTCCCCGCGTTTGCCAGCCGCCCCATTAACAGAAAAGCCTTTAAGCACCCATCTGGAAACCTGGCCTTTTCCTCCCCAAGCAAACTGGGATGGCCAAGAGGAATGCGCCGGGCGGCAGGGGCCGCACACTGGGTCCTGCTCATGCTGGGAGGAATCAGCACAGGGAGATCAAGACGCCCTCCAGCCCTGCCAGTGGTCCCCACCTCGAGCCGGTGTGTGGCTACACGGGTCCCTTTCGGCCATTCTGCCCCAGAGGCTGGGGCTGCGGTGGCCGTGGCATCCCATAATAGCTCACTTATGGCTGTTTCCCTTCTGATCTGTTTCCCCAGGCCAGGTTTCTTGGAACAGTTTACACTTTCAGCCTAGATCACCCCTTAGGGGATGGAGGAAAAGGTCCTTGCCCCCCCCATCCCCATCTAACCATTAGGAGCTCACGGTCTGGAATAAATACATTATTGGCTTTAAGAAAACTTGCTGACCATCACTGGTCCAACTCACCCAGCTGTTGATGTGCACTCAACAAACATTTGCTGAGGCCCCGTTAGGTGTCGGGCACTTTGGGGACTCAGACGTGATGTGGCTGGGGGAGATAAGGCATGTTGAGAAGCGATTAGCAAACAGGACCACCTGGGGCCCCCGGGGACTTCCACACGCTTGTCCCGTGTGGGGAGGTCTCTGGCAAGGTGACCATGGAGTGGCCTTCGAGCTGAGGGTCTGGAAAACAGGGGCTCCTTCCGAAGGGGAAGAGAGAAAGAGGCCACAGCCTGCTGGAGTGGAGCAGCCAGGGTCTGGGGACAGGCTTACTTCTGGGGAGGTATCACTGTCCTGTGTGTGCTTCTTAACTCTTGAGAAGTCCCGAGTAGTGCGTATGGCTTTCTTCCTCCCGAGTTTATGCTTCCTCCTGTTCGTTCCCCTTGGGTGGATGGGTGGGGCAGAAGCATCTGAGAATTATGTGGTCATTCAGATTCCTGCTGAACTAAATCTCAAGCCTACAGAAACATTGCAGAAGCGCCAATCTCCTACTACCTCTGAAAAGATACCCCCGGTCGTTAGTCTGCCTGCACTTGCCAGTGACTCTCTCCACGCACACCACGGGCTGCTGGCATGGGAAGAACAGAACCCTGAAGGGTCGCGCAGTGTGGTGTCCCCTGGACACAGGACTTCCACTTGTGGAACCACCGTGCTATGACCAAAATCGAGAAACACACTGGGGACAGGATTATCAGTCCACGCTCAGGTCGTATTTGAATTCTGACGAGGGTCCTAGTAGTGCCCATCAGAGCAGCCCGATTCCCTCCTGTGGGCCCCAGCAAGGATCGGGGTGCAACCCTGGGTACCCTGGCTCATTCTAGAGCACACACATGGAGGCGGAGAGCACGAGGACCTGGCTCTAAGAGAGGCTGAGGTCACTGGTCCAGTCAGGAAGAAACACCAGGACCTTGTGGCTCTGGGTCCAAGTCGGTGGGACAGCTTCTCTGGTCGTGTCACAGCACAGGGTTGCACCCAGGTGGGGAAGGCCCAGGCGCCAGGCTGTGGAGTCTGGGACTTCTCTCTTCATGGTGGTGTCCCAAGCCCTTAAGAATCAATGCCGCCTTCACAATTTCAGAAAGTAAAGTTCAAAAAGGAAACTTTCTCTCATGATTGTTTTGTTATTATATGGACTGGTTATTTTTCTATTGATGTTATAGTTTACAACCTAGTCGGGTGTGGTAGCACATGCCTGTAATCCCAGCACTTGGGAGGCTGAGGAAGGAAGATAGTTGCAAGTTTGAGATCAGCCTGAGCTACAAAGTGAGATCAAGGCCAGCCTGAACTACATAGCGACACTCTGTCTCCAAAAGACAAAAACAAAAATACAAAAAGTTTATGGCCTAAAAGTAGAAATGTCCACTCATGTCACCTCGGTGTCACTGGTGGCTGTCAAATAGCTCCTTTGGGAACACAGCTGAGGCAACAGGTTGAGAGACGGGTTTAGGCGAGGTGAGTGCTCAGAACGGGGAGCCGAGGCTCAGCCGTCACCAGAGGCCAGCGCGGCAGGGCCTGTGAACGCTCCCGGCTCTGGCCGCCACGCAGGGTAACCTCTGGTCTTGCGCTCACACTAGGAAATGACGAGGCACTATTCCGCTGGGAGAGGAAAGCACCCCCTTAGAAGGGTGACGGGCAGGGAAGAAGGTGGGCTGGACTGTGGGCAGGGCACACCCCTGGGGCAGCGGGAGGGCAGCCTGGGCAGCTGCTCCCGGCCCTGCAAGGAACGAAGTGCACGGAGCTCACGCGTGGTGAACGGTGGCCCTTCACGGAGCCTGAGCGTTTCACGAAGATCTGCCCCGTGGAGTGAAAGCGAGGATGCGGGAAATCGTGCACATTCAGATCGGCCAGTGCGGCAACCAGATAGGAGCTAAGGTAGGTGAAGCTGATCGTTAGTACTGTCCTGGCTTCCCACTGCCCATAGACTGCCGCCGCCAAAGGCAACCCCAGGTTAGCGGGGAAGAGGTGCGCTTGCCACACGGTTTATTACAAGGTTGTTAGTCACATAGATGCGGCAACTATCAAAGACTTAAAAGGTCAATTCATTAATGGTGCTGCTGTCAGAGGTTATAAGTGTATAATACAGATGTCAGCTATCTCACTTGTATCATCTTAGTAATCAACTTTCACATCTAAAAACAGTAGTTTTATCTAGAAAGAGTCTTCTGGTTTGTTGGGAAATTTTTTATACCTTCTTGCTCTGCAGTTCAGGCTGGTCTTGAACTCACTTTGTAGCCCAGGCTGGCCTTGGATGTGAAGCAATCCTCCTGCCTCAGCCTCCTGAGTGCCAGGATTACAGGTGGGCACCACTACGCCTGGCAGCATAGTCTTCTTCTTCCCACCCTGTGTTTACGTTACACAGAAAAAAAATTATTGTTCTATTTAGTATGGAAAAAAATTAAAGAGGAAAGCCCAAAATGAAGTTTTTGTGTGCAGCGGCAGAAATAATTAAAACACACCCTTTGAGATATAAATGAGTTGTCTTTCCTGGGCCCCCCCCATGCCTTTCTTACAAGTGTCTGATTCAGTTGGCTAACACCCAAAAGGGTGCTGCAGCCTAACAGCTCCAGTCCTAATTTTAACTGAACAATTTACCGTGTGACACCTATCTAACTCGTTCTCTTTGCTGTTCTGAAATTACTTTCACTAGGCTCAATTGCATTAAAAGTAAAATTTTAAAACACCTACATTAGAAGATCTTCATTGTTTTCACATCAACATAATAGCTCAGAGGTAGAAACCTTTCCGATGGGTGAATGGATACACAAAATATGGTCTATCCATACAATGGGATATTATGCAGCCTTAAAAAGGAAGAATTTTTATTTTTATTTTCATTTTTTGTACCAGGGATTGAACTCATGACCTCGTGCTTGCCAGGCAGGCGCCTGTGCCACTGAGCCAAATCCCCAGCCCCTAAGAAGAAAATTTAATAAAACAACATACTGCATAAAATTTGTTTTAAAACCATTTTGTGTACAGTTCGGTAGTGTTAAGTATACTCTGTGTTTTACATCCAATCTCCAAAATGGCTTTCATGCTACGGAGCTGGAACTCCACCTCTACTGTCCCTGGGAGCACCCATTCTGCTCTCTGATCACCTGTGCTCAGGGGTCACGCACGTTCATCCCCTTGAGACTGGCTTATGTCAAGCAGCATGACATCATCAAGGTGCAGCCATTTTTCGGTAGCAGGTATCAGAACTTCATTTGAAGGCTGAATAATACTTCACTGAATGCATACACCGTATTTTGCTCGCCCTTTCATCCACGGACGGACATTGGGGTTGTCTCCCTCTCTTGCCTCTTGTGGAATGGTGCTGCTGTGAAAAAATTAAGGTCTGTCAGGGCAAGTCCTTTAATTTTATGGGGCAAATAATATCACTGCTTGGAAAGCAGTTGTCACCCTTGCGTGCCACAGTGGCAAATGCTCACAGTTAACCCACAGGGAAGCGGCAGACAAGTCCCCTACTCTGCCACGGGAAGATAACTTGGAGAGAGGCCCTGGACAGGAAGTGCATGATGGAGATAGGAGCTCACTTTTGCTCCAGGACTGTGCGGCCTAATGGTTGGAGCCCCAGAACGCCTTCTTATTTGGGGGACATAAAAACACATTTAATTCGCAGTGTCTCTGAATTTCAATTTATGTACTCTTTCACACCCTGAACAGGTATCTTATTATAAAATAGAGCTTTATTACCAAGACCATGTCCAGAGCAGTGGCGCCATTTTAAGATATGGTTGGGAAAATACCCTTGGGATTTTGACACAAGTGAATATATTTTCATTGCACTTTAATATGAGATCAAAAAGGGTCATCCCAGTAACTGCTTCCGTATCAGGAGCCTGACACACAGTTACATTAATAAATACTGTGCAGGTGATATGCTCCAAACCGTTACAAGAGAACAGCTACATATAATTTTCAATTATGGGTATGCTTGATAATCAAAATTGCACATTACTTAAAATCATGCATAGAGGTCCTGGTTATGTGCATTTTGGAAACCCCCATGAAAAGAAATCCCCAAAGTGAAATGAGGTATCATTGTAAAATCAGATAAGAATTCAGTTTATTTTCATTTAATGGGATCTACACTTTACCAGCTTGGAGCACTACAAGGCCAAATTAGAGATACATTGTCTGATGTAAAATTCTAAAATGACAGCTTTAATGTGTATAATGGCTTGAATTTAATAGGAGAAAAATCCAATTTAATATTTTATATGTTTGACATTTTATTTTAGGAGTTTGGGTAGGTAGAAAATGCAGTCTTTACATTCACACTTAGAGGAGGGAAAAAGTGAATTATGCCCTGGTCATTTATGTGAAGGAAGAAGGAAGCCGGTGTGGGGAGGGTGAGGCAGGCCCAGCGGGAAGGGCCAAGCAAGCTGGTGCATCCGCGCCTTTCGGGCCCCACTCTGCACTGACCTCTCTCTCTTTCTGCTTTCAGTTCTGGGAGATGATCGGTGAGGAACACGGCATCGACTGCACGGGGAACGACCTCGGGGCCACCGCCCTGCAGCTAGAGCGCATCAGCGTATATTACAACGAAGCCTACGGTAGGGCTGGTGCTTGGTGGAGAAGAAAAAGCTCACGTGATCCCAGTGTCAGAGGAGCAGGTGGACGGGCAGGATGTTAGGGTCCTGAGTGTGGGGAGTCACTGAGGTCACGAGCCATGATAATCACACTCATGCACAACAAGGGAAAAGTACTTTTTGAAGGTATTTTATAGGTCTGTGTGATTGCTATGAGGGTCAAGGAGATAATGGGTCCTTTCTAGAATACTTGTTCTGTTTAGACTAGTATCACAAGATCCCACTTGGATGAAACATTAACTTTTAGAAAAACACTGGTTTGCTGACTTCTTCCTATTTTTCTGCTCAGGTAAAAAGTACGTGCCCCGAGCAGTACTGGTGGACCTGGAGCCCGGGACAATGGATAGCATCCGATCCAGCAAATTAGGAGCTCTCTTCCAACCAGACAGTTTTGTGCATGGTAAGCTTCTCCAGAAGGTTCTACCTGGAAGAGATTAGGATGCCTCCTAGTGGTGCTTTTTCCCACCTCACCTTCCCTCCTTTTTGCCTTCTTACCACAGGTAACTCTGGGGCTGGCAACAACTGGGCCAAGGGCCACTACACCGAGGGTGCCGAGCTGATAGAAACTGTCATGGATGTGGTGAGGGACGAGAGTGAGAACTGTGACTGCCTACAGGGCTTCCAGATTGTCCACTCACTGGGCGGGGGCACGGGCTCCGGCATGGGCACTCTACTAATGAACAAGATCAGGGAGGAGTACCCAGACCGCATCCTCAACTCCTTCAGCGTCATGCCTTCGCCCAAGGTGTCCGACACGGTGGTGGAGCCCTACAACGCCGTGCTGTCCGTCCACCAGCTGATCGAGAACGCGGATGCCTGCTTTTGCATCGACAACGAGGCGCTCTATGACATCTGTTTCCGCACCCTGAAGCTGACCACGCCCACCTACTGGGATCTCAACCACCTGGTGTCCCTAACCATGAGCGGCATCACCACCTCGCTGCGGTTCCCCGGCCAGCTCAATGCAGACCTGCGCAAGCTGGCAGTGAACATGGTGCCCTTCCCTCGCCTGCACTTCTTCATGCCTGGCTTCGCCCCACTCACAGCCCAGGGCAGCCAGCAGTACCGGGCCCTCACTGTGGCTGAGCTTACGCAGCAGATGTTCGATGCCCGCAATACCATGGCTGCCTGTGACCCGCGCCGCGGCCGCTACCTGACCGTGGCCTGCATCTTCCGGGGTAAGATGTCCACCAAAGAGGTGGACCAACAGCTGCTGTCTGTGCAGACAAGGAACAGCAGCAGTTTCGTCGAGTGGATCCCAAATAACGTCAAGGTGGCCGTCTGTGACATCCCACCCCGGGGGCTGAACATGGCAGCCACCTTCATCGGCAACAACACGGCCATCCAAGAGCTCTTCAACAGGGTTTCCGAGCACTTCTCGGCCATGTTCAGAAGGAGAGCTTTTGTGCACTGGTACACTGGCGAAGGGATGGACATAAGCGAATTTGGGGAAGCCGAAAGTAATATCCACGATTTGGTGTCTGAGTACCAACAATTTCAAGATGCCAAGGCAGTTCTGGAGGAAAATGAAAAGGTCGTGATGGAGGCAGGGAGGGAAGCGGAAGATAAGGAGCCTGAGGTGTGAGGGAGCCCCCCAGACTCCCGTCTGCCCGGCAGCACTTGGAGCCTGCTATGTGCTGCAGCCCTGCCGGCGTGGGGGAAGGGCAGAATGGCTGATGGCAACAGGGTCTCTGCCCAGTTACTAACCACACAGCTTTGATATGCATTGCACACCCCATTAACTTGGCTTTGCAATAGCAAAGTAGATCTACCGTGAAACATTGCCTATATTTCCGAGTATTATCGAGGCTTGATTGCAAGCCTAGCCACATGCCAGACGTCTGGACACGGGAGTGGGTTTGCAGGGAGCTGCTCAGTTGACGTTCACCTTTGTCATCAGCACTGATAGGTACCAGGCATCCTTAGGCTGCCAGGACTCTTACATCAGCCTCTTTCTCTTCACACACACTGCCTGAAGTCCTGCAGCCTCCAGAAAAGCCAGGTGTCTGACCAGCACGAGGGAGCTGCAGGGCTGAGGGAAACGAGGGCTGGTGTCCTTCAGTCAACTGTATAGACCTTGAGGACCCCTTGGTTCATCAACTACAAAAGGGAAAGGGAGGAGAGAAAGGCCATAGCCCTCTCCACAGAAATCCCTGCCAGGGAAAAAAAAGCAAGACAAGACGGACAAAACTAAATAGCTCCAATCCACTGAAAAATCCTCTTTATTTCTCAATCACCAGTTTTCAGAATATATATTTTCATTCCTTGTTAGGATTAGATTCTGGAAATTCATTAATAATCATCTTTGGTTTTCCTTTTAAAGGTATTTGGAAACGTTCTTTCCACTTTCCATTCATCTCCCCTCCTCGGCCCGTGGCCTCCGTGCTGCGATGGCACAGCACACACTCGGCAGCCACTCGAATGTGGGAATCAGGCAGAAATGGCCGCAGTGTCCTTCTCAGTGACAGAGGACATCATCTCATTAGGGAACTTTTACAGTTCAAATTAATTTGCACAAGTTGCCATAAATGTTTGCACGATAACACAGCTTTAACTATTGCACAATTTTAACCTGCTCACATTACAACAGGACCAGACACACAACAGCATAATCACATCAGCCATCACTTCTTCACTATGATTTACCTATTTACGACATGTAGCACTACTGCCGCCCCTTCCAGCACCAGGGTCTGGATGGCCTTCTAGAATGACCACTGTACTGTATTATGTGCTCCATGGATAACAAGTACTGGGAAAATACTGACCCTCACTTCAGAAATATTTACTTGCAGGCAACTAGGGTCCCATGTCCTGATCTGCTTTTGTAATCAGCAATAATGAAGTAACAGGTGGATGGATGAGTTGCTCATTTTGAACAAGTTCACTCTTTTCACATGTGCATCATGAGGAAATAACAGATGCATATCAAGAGAGAATTAGGACTTGCTGTGGGTCTCACTGATAAGCTTTCTATTAATCAAATTAAACAAGCACAAAATGTTTTAAACACTTTTTATCTGTGTGTGGGTTAAGAAGCACTAGATTTCGTAAGAAACTGCATCTATACACTCTTAGTTTGAATAACTTCCTTAGATGTAAAAAGACAATCTGTGATTAGATAAGAATTTATACATATGGTTTCTCTGGCACTTTCCTTCTCAAATTTAAAAAGGTAATTACATAGATGCAAGCAAAGATATGATTTAAATCTTCTAAAAAAACTTACACTGATTTATATTACTGTGAAGACTTTTGTTTGCTCAATAGTGATCATTAAAACTAAAAAGAAATTTAATTTTAAATGGCTAAATTGGTTTATTTTAAATTCCTTTTCTCAGAATCTAACTACTCAGACTGATTAATTTTAGTTAAAAAATATTTCAAAATGCATCTCACCATCCTACTGTTTTGTATGGTACAAATAGATTAACACAAACTAGAAGCCCACAGAACTCTCTCCCTGATTTTGAAGTGCTTATTCCTTTAGCGGTATGGTTGCTATGGTGACGGTGGTCTCTGGGAGACTGAGAGCAGGATTAGTTTTAGTTTGTCCGATTCCTTCATCTCACACACAAAGACCCCACATGAGGAGAGAGATTAGCTGACTCCCTTAACCAGAATCCTCCTAGTTAGCAAAAAGCCCACCACTCAGCATGACTGGGGTCTCCTCACATGTGCAGCTGCCCTCCACATCTCGCTGAGGTCCCCACTGCGGAAGTTTATTTCATCACAGTACTGGTTTGGGATTTATTTTTTAAGTCACAAAGCCTCAAAGAATCTTTGCTGGGTGGTGAAGTTTGTCTTTTATTCAGTTACTTTAATCCTTTTCATATCACAAGCCCTGTCCCTGTCTCACCTCTAGTTATTCCACCTGCTTCGCTAATAAATGACTTACCTCTAATTACTTGGTTGGAAACAATTTATCCCTTTGCCTATTAGTGACTTTGGTATCAAAAAATCCCTATAACCTTGGAAATTATTTACTCCTACCCTTGTAATGGAAGATACTTTTTAGTACCTTAATCTCAGGAACTGTGGCTCTCAACTTGGGTGCTTTAACTTGCAAGCAGGATGACAGCCGATGCCAAGATGACTCCAGGGTCTCCCGACTTGCTGCTGTCCAGCAAACTGACTCAATCTGCTGCTCTTCTTTGTGCCCTGTGCTGGGAATTCACTGAAACCTGTAGATCAAGTGTCAGGGAGTCATCCCCAGAAACGGAGAACAAAGACATTCTTTAGCCTTGATAAATTACTATGAGCTTAAGTACCATGGAAAGAACTGGTTGTAGAATTGTTCAAAAATTTCTGTTTCTATTCATTTCTCTATTTTCCAAAAAGTGAAAATATGCAATTAACTTTGCAATATTTTACTTAGCCAAAAGCTTCCAAGTTTGAAAAGTAAAAACACTTTCAACAATTCTTCATTCCTATTTAATGACCATTCAAATACCACAAAATTGTTCTCATCATTGTCCTCCAGACCTGCAAACATCTCAGATTTTAACTTAAGTTATCAACTCAATAAGCAAGGTGTTCAACAGCTTTGGCTCATTTCCTATGAGAAATGCTACCAGGACATACGTCTAGCTATAAAAGTAAATGTGACAAGCACATTGTGCATAAATTCTAGTGTTAATAGTTCTTCTCTATAAATTTTAGTTGTACAATAAAAAAAGTGCTATGATTACTAAATTGTAATTTAGCAACTGTTCTATAATATATGCTTTTAGTAATTACTCTCACTCAGGTTACTGGCTAACCAGTGCCACTTAAAGGTTTAGATGAAAGGAGGCGGCCAGTGGATAACGACAGAACTACTGTAACATGACTCTGTAATTCAAAGCCTCCGTGATAGTGCTTAATTTTGATCATGAGTTTAAGTCAAAAGAAACAGAATTTTCTAGTTAGAGACATTTAAATAATGTTTTCTGTACCCCTGTGGTCACTAAATATCACATGTTCCCCTTCTTCGCAAAACCCTGCCTCACATGGTTCTAACCATGCAGTTTTGCAGGTAGCTTCTACACAGAAAAAGTTCCAAAGAAAACAAAAGCCAACAATAACAGTGAATCACACATCAGTTTATTGGCATCATTAATTTATGAACAAGATGGGTATTTTTTCCCCTACAAAGTGACATGCATTACAATCTGCCATAACATGTGCCCATACATCTTCTGGGTGAAAATGTAGCATTTCACACTCCAGTCAGGGTCTGGGGAAAAAAAAAAAGAAAATGCAACAGTTGCCAGCTGGTTCTTTGTGTTTTTTTAAACATCCAACATGAATAAGAAATAGTAAACTGTAACAACTGTGACTGCAATTCACATGGGAGTGTGTGGGCCTTGGCTGGCTGCAGGAAAAGCTTCAGCGGAAGAGGCACTTTCCGGCTTAGTAAAATGACACTGTCCTTGCAAACAAAACAAAATGAACACCCGATTTTGCCGTTAGAAGACACTAAAATCCCCGTGCTAATGGGGAAGGGGGTACCCACTGCTGCAGAGAACAAGAGGGCCCAATACTTTGCAGCAGCTGGACAGGTCTTCCAGAGCCCACAGATGCAGCAATGCTGTGGGAGTCAGAGGCAGTGTCCGGCACCGCACCACTGCAGGGAGGCCAAGTGGCGCTGCACTCCCTGAGCTCACACTGCAACAGAACCACCCACCAACAAACCAGGTCCAATACCAAGAATGACGAGACTGGATGGAGAACCCCTAGAAAAAGGGCTAAATTCAAAACACCACATCTCTAGATTGTAATAAAATATTTACCAACTCACAATGAAAAGTGCTGAGGGGAGACAGTTCCAATAAGTAAAACTGTTCAAAACCACAAGGTGCCAAAGGATTAATATTTATCACGTTTCTGTGCTACTGCAGGTCTGAGGCTTTTTAAAAGCAAAACAAGAAAGTTAAATCAGAAAAACATCTCATCTCTGATAATTTTTCTTGTCTTTGAAATAGCAGTTATCAAGAGTTGCTGGGAGATCAAATCACTTTTGTAGTTGGGAGCACAAAAAGTTTGAACTTATCAACTTGTACAGAACTGTCTTTTTATTGCACGAGAATGTAACTCATATTACTAACATCTCTGCAGAAGTAAAACGAACTTAAACATTCTGAAAGCACAATAAATTAGGCAAAACAGGATTCACTGCAGGGTTTTGCAGATAAAATAGCAAGGGTTTGCTTGATAAAATAGTAGGATCCTTGCCTGTAACTGTGGCCGTATGTTCCGGAAGTAATGATTTGTGAGGACATTAGCAGATGTGGGGGAAATAAAAAATGCAAAGAACTTTAATTTTTCATGCTTCTGAACTATTATGTAATTCTAATAGCAATTACAAAAGTGGGGAGTTTCTCCTCCAAATCATTTGATTTCGTGCAAATGAAACAGGTTTAATTAAAATAAGATAGCTCTCTACCTAAGCATTGTTAAATGGACTGAAAATCAATGAGCCTGTTACTTCCGGTTGTCAGGGCCAGAAAGGACATTCTTTTATCATGTCAAGAGACTTCTATAACCTGTATGCTTTAAATTATTACCTCAATAACTAACTTTGAAATGCACTAAAAAAAAAAATGGACACAATTCAAAGCTAAAAGTACTTTTATTTTTATGGTGCTCTAAAAATTTTAAATGCAACTTTTCTATACAATTGTTTTATAAGTTTTATATGATCTTTGATCTTTTAGTCTGGCTTTTAATCTGGATATGTGATAAGTAACTTTCTAGGGTCTTATAAATGAATCTGTGTTATAAAAATGTACCAATCCCCTACAGTGAACATAAATATCATGTACTGCAAACATGTACTGATAAAAGTCAAAAAAAAAAAAACAAAAAAAAAAAGAGAAAAAAGGAATTGTTTTAGAACTAAAGCAGCTTCAGGTAGAATTGTATTTACTTAATCCCAATATACACTTTGAAGAGTTAGTACTAGTATTTGTCATTTTCTTTCTCCCTCTATGATTGCTTACTCATGCTAGTGTATAAACAAAATTATTAAAAGGTAGAGAATACAATTTTTCTAAACAAGTCAGTAACTTACTGATTATTCTTTTTTCACTTTCACAATTTTTATGCTGCTGCCAGAAGTCTTCTCGGCATTTGCTTTGAATTCTGTCTTCAGGGCATCCCTCACTGCTTTTGCACAGATCTGAGAGTATCGAATGTAGCTAGAAGACAATGAAAGATGCAATGCTAATCATTAATACCCGAATTCCACCAGACAACTATTACTTTGTTTCTGTTTTTCTGTATTTTAAATTTTGGCTTGGTTGTACATTATTACAAAAATATATTTAAAAGTTACTAATACCAAAAAACAATCTATACAAAGAAAAAAGATTAAAAAGAAATGTGTCAAAGTACTAGCTAGTGCTTGGATAGGTGATCCTGCATTTCTTCTTGGTACTTGGTGTTTCTATTCTTTAGTGTATACTAATTTAAAAATGAATATATTAAAAAAAACAACCCACAGCAAATGAAAGACACCAAAATGTTAATAACTATAACATGGATGATCCCCTTCATTTCATTACTTAAAACCTTTTAATTGTTTCAGTCTTACAATTAAAAGAAAAAAAAACTCTGAATCATAACAGTTCTTTCTCTGGAAAGTTAAAGGCTTTTCTGAGAATAATGGATTCTGTCTTACAAGACTGCCATTAAAATACTTCCTAATCAAGGTTTCTAAATAAAACTGGGAAGTTCTCACAGAACATCATGAATTCTAACAAAATATCAAAAAGCCTGCTTCCTGTTTGGTAGATGGACTCTCATCAACATCTTATTTTTCTCAAAAAAAAAAAAAATCACATTACTTTTCACAGTTTTTGAAAACAGGAAAAGAGAGGTGGTGGGTGTCTGTTTTTCATGTTTTGAGATTTGTTTTTGGGAATCAGGTATGAATTCCAAAGCCTGCTTCCACTCCTAATTGGGTGACCTTCAGGCTTTTCAACCTTTTCAGCTTGTTTAGTCACCTGTAAAAACAACAGAATGGAAGGACGGTAACACCTGCCCTGCAAGGGGTTAGGAGAAATGTGAAGCATGAAAAAGCTCGGATCCCTCAGCAGGTTGCTTAATAAGCTGTGCAGTAGACTAGCAGCCCACCAAGGCGACCAAAATTTGCCTGTCCTCAGTGAGGGGACCCAGGCTGGCAGGGGTCGCTGGATAGTGACCCCTGAAGGTGCGACTGCATGCAGCTAAGGAGCAATGCCGCCCGAAGCAAAGCCATCAGGTGTCATAACTCCACTAAGGTCTGCGTGTTCGGCCAGACCGCAGGTCCTCAAATGGGCGCCACACCTGAGCTCCCTCAAGGCCACCATTCATTCACCTCTGTGCAGGGTTCTCCACAGGCGAGGAGCGCTTCACCCCTGTTCACTGATACGGAAACCTGAGCTCAACGGGGATTAATTAAAAATGCAAACGCACGTAACATGAAAAAAGACTTCAGCTCGCAGTTGCGAAGGCCTCAAAGGTTAACGGGGGCGTAGGACCTCCTGAGCAATCCGCAGCCCTGGGTCCCGAGTGACGTGCTCTATGCTGCTTTTACAACATAAACCAAGCACAGTCCACGAGGAAAACGCTCCTCGGTAACAACAGCTCACAGCTGTGTGGGCGCTTTATTTTGGGTCCCGGGGTCGGCAGGCCCGCGACCCCGCGGTCCCGCGGCCTGGCACCGGCGCGCCTTGTCCACACTGACGCCATCTTGGCGGCGGCGGCGCCCGAAGAGGGATGCCGGCGGCAGCAGGCCCGACCACGCGGGGTCCGCCGCCCCCGCCGCGCCCTCCAGACACGGGGCCGAGCGGGCGTGTCCAGGGCCTACCTGAGTCCAGCCTGTCGCCAGTAGGCCACCATAATGTCGCGAGAGTGAGCGCGTCGGACCGAATCGCGAGGAAACTGCAATGTCGGGTCTGCCACAAGGCCCAGTCGCAGGAAGGTCAGGCCGAAGAAGCGGAAGAGGCGGGGCCTATGGACATGCCAGTCACCGCCTCTCGCCCCGCCCTCCCACGAGCCCCTGCCTCCCGGCGGTGGAAGCCCACCGCCACCGAGAGCCAATGGGGGCGCAAGGTCCTGGCCACGAGGGCTAATCCTTGGGTCGGGGGGCCGGCCGGGCGTGCTCGCCCATTGGTTCCGCAGCCCCCAGCGTGCGACCCTCGGGCCGCCACGGCGCCCTGCGGGCTACAGGGCTAAAAGTCCGCGCGGGGACGCTCCGAGGCTCGAGGATGCGGGCCGGGCCGGCCTCGCCGTGTGTGGGCGCGGGTTCTGTTCACAAAGGTGTCCCGAGAGCCGAGTCACAAAGCACCCAGGTTTCGCTTTCCCAATTACACTAAACAGGAAGCATGGAACTCAGGCGGAGGCCGGCGGAGAGCCCGTCCGTGCTCGGCGCTCCCGGTCGTCCCCGCGGGGCCGGCGGCGGGCGGGTGAGGCCGGCGCTTCGGAGCCCGCGCTCGCCAGGGAAAGCGCTGTTAACCTTCAATTACTACGAAGAACTTGTAATCGAGAAAAACAGTACGGTTAAATCAGTCTTTATTAACGAAGGCCATTTTCATTCTTGTAAGTTCATCTTAATATTAAATAGGATAAGATGCTTCAGAGCTGTAACTCGACACTTTATTCCCGTTTAGTCCTTGTCAATGAACTTGCTGTGAACTTGTTTATATTTTAATGGAAGCCACGAATCATCAGGTATTTGGATAGATGTAGCTAAGTACATTGGAAATTGAAAATTTATAGATGTTTTATGATTAGGTCAGTTAAAAAAAATCAAATGAAGGATATAAGTTTCTTTAAAAATAATTTATCATTAGGCATTATACCTTTTTTTACAACAAGTATAATTTACGGAAATTAAACAAGTCACTTTTTGTCAAATATTAAGACACATTTAGCAATTTTTTTTTTTAGCTGAAATAATATTTCAGTTGTAAAACCCATTTCTGATTACAAAAAAATCAGAACTCTTATCGGAATTTAGCATAATTTACAAATGTCCTAAGAATTCTTAAGCCACACAATATTTTAAGTAGAAAAACACTAATTTTAAAATTTAAAAATTTTGGTACTGTGGCTGTATTAACTGGTTTCTTTATAGGAAACCCAACTAAAAGTTGGTCGTACTAAGCACTATAAAATAAAGGCAAAAACTAATCACCTTTTAACAAAAATTGTATACAACATTTCCAAGTATCAAAGACCATTTAGTGGTTAAGTGCCCGGTACAAAATACTAAACAAAATACATTTACTGGATTATTTTTCATTTGCAGCCAGCCTGTTATCCAAAATAAGGATTTCCAATAAATAAACTCTATAGTGCAATCTGCTTATTGTGGACCACTCCATTCCACCCACCAAGTACTTAATTTTCTCCCCCAGTTCCCCCACACCCCCACTGTGATAACATATTATTAAAAACATTAAGTACCTGGAATTTATGCTTCAGATCAAGACATCATCTGAGTAATTTCAAATGATGTACAGTTCCTCATGTAAAAAAGATGTTTTGTGGTCACAATTACTTCAATAAGTAATTATATTCAAATAACCTGACATATCATGCCTTAGCAATTACAAAACCATGATTTTGACACATGGCAATTTATAAGTTAAGTAAATGTGAAATGCTAAAGGGTGTGAACAGCTGCTCTTCTGTTTAAGTGTTAAGTGTGCTGTTTAAGAGTGCTGCAAAACTCAGGTAATGACTTTATTTTTTTAGTTAGCATAACCAGCCCACGGTACAGCGTGCTAAGTCAGTCATAAAGTACAAATCCAAGGAAGGTAATACCTTTACTAAGTTACAAAACTTTTGGCAAACCGATACAGTACTCTTTAATACAATAAAATAATATTTCTGTTGGAGTCATATATTACTTTAGTGATAATTTTCACTCAAAAAATATCATTTAAGTACCAAATCAAAGCATTGTGGTCTCTAGCACAGCAAGTTATTTTATACAAATTAATGCCTTTTAAACTGTACAGTTTCTTCTTTTAAAGCGAGTTCTCACACACACAGTTCTAGTTTGCAGCAGTGAGGCAACTGTGTATGTAAAGGGTGGCTCTGCTTTCTGCTGGGGTTGGTCCACAGTCGGGAAGTCCCATTGTCTGAAAAGCTTTAACGTTCTACCTTAAGAAGACCCACTGTCAATACCAATTTTTCCAAGTACTTTTTAAAAGAGTTGCGTTTTCACTTATACACTGGAACCCTAATAATTAGTCATTTCAGGTCATACTCACATCAGATGATCCCTGTGATTTAGAACCCCCGTGTCTTTGTGTTTGGATGAAAATCACATAGCCTTACTTCAGTTTATCAAAACAAACAAAAAAACCTACCTAAAATATAGTTGTTTTTTTTAAAAATAACAAATAAATATATCATCAGCTTGAAGAGACCTGGCACTGTGTACCAACTTTCTTTATCATTTCTCTACGAATGCTGCCGCCGCCATTGGTGTCCTTATGCTTCCTCTTGCTGAAGCTGCCAATTCTTCAATTTCAGCATTTAATTTATGTATGACCCATTCCATTGCCTCTCGGCCCTTAAAAAAAATTCAATACATTCATTGTTACTGAGTGGTAACACAGGTATGTATCAAATAAATGACACAAAAGGAAGTAATAGGGAATGTTACAAGGATAACTAAGTCTCATAAAGACAGATTACTTTTGTCCTTACGCTCTTTTCTAATATTATTTACCAAATATCTAATGGCTTGAACAACTGGCTTGATCCATAAACTGACTTTTATTTTGTATGCAAAAGATGTTCTCAAATCAATCTACAATTAAATGACATGTTGCCTTATTTATTTCATGATTAGTCAACTTTTTATGTCTATATTTTAAATCAAAGTCATGTACAGGGATGCAAAGGATCTGATCTGTGACCACTTCCTCATCCCTTCTGGTGCTCCATGCAGTTCCTTGAGGAACGAGAGGAGGCACATCTTAAGTTTCCTGTCCCAGGGCCTTTGCACTTGCAATTCTTCCAGCAAGAATGCTCTTCTGGCACACCCCTCACCACCAACCCACCGCCCACCCATTCAGCACGTGGCAGAATTACTAAACACTCATATACTTCCCCATCTGTCTTTCCTTTCCTAATGATGTGTTGTGTGAATAATGTCACCTCCCTGTTAATTCCACAGAGACATTTGTTTTGCTCCCTGCTGGACCCCCAGTCTAGTCTAGCACTGTGCCTGGCATAGAGGAGGTATCTATGAATATCTTGGAGTGGTGAACGACTTTATTAAACGTGTTTAAAAAGTAATACATTAGGCAGCTCTTTCCCTAACTTATAATTTCATTCTTTTATGTATAAAGCATATGTGTGTGTGTCTATATGTAGTTATTAAATAATTTTATGGGAGTGCCAATTAGGAAAAAAAGTCTAAAACCAATGGAGGAGGTAGTAAGACATAGGTAAGAAATAGCACTTTGAACAGTGACTCTCAGTCACATCATTAAGTACTTCTGTGTGCAGAGTCCTGGGCCACCCCTTTTCCATGTTACTTCATGTTAACCTAGCAAGAGGGTGATCGCAGCTTCACAGATGGAAACTGAGGCATAGGCAGTTCAGTTAATTGCCCACGGTTGAGCAGCTGGTTAAGAGTTAGAGCTTGCATGTAAACTCAGGTGTGCTGGGCTGTAGAGCCTGTGCAAACAACTGCTGAATGCTTGCTTTCTTTGCTCTGCAGAGTGGCTGAGAGTCAGCTTACAAGGACAAATACACATTCAGCACAAACTCTTCCAGGAAACGAACCCAGGCAATAATAAATAATTAGGAAGCAGCCTACTTACTTTATTAGCGTTTGAAGATATTGTGCTTGCCATCAGTCCTTCAAGGTAACTGCTCAGGCTGACTCCCTTCACCGTGATTATAGCTTCCTGAGTCAAAACGGTTCTGGCACAAAACACAGCCACACTTTCAGATCACCCAACTAGCATTTTAAAAAATTTTTTGATAAAACAAAACAAAAAAACTTTGTAAAGTAAGTTAACTTTTTACTCACTTTTCTGGGTCCTGAGGATGTGGCTTGTATATAAGTCTCTCATCTACTGAAACCATATTTGTAAATGAAATCTATAGAATGGGGGAAAGCTTGTCATTTTGGAAATGAAAATAAAAACATTTCTCAACACATGAACATATTTAAACATATAAAACAATAAAAGCGATTAATAAACCACTTTGATACTGCTGTGCTAATATAGCTTACAATTTCACTATTTGAGCCGGGCGTGGTGGCCATGCCTTTAATCCCAGCACTCGGGAGGCTGAGGTAGGAGAAGTGTTGTGAGTTCGAGGCTGGCTTGGGCTACAACGCGAGCGCAAGACCGGCCTAAACTACGTAGTGCGATCCTGCCTCAAAATACTAGGGCCGGGAGTTTGGCTCAGTGGCTTAAGTGCCTGCCCTGGCAGGTGCGCGGTTATGAGTTCAATCCCTGGTGCCGAAAAAAAAAAAAAAATTCACTATTTGATAGCTACCTTCTTATCAAAAGATAAATTCAAGCAAAAATAATAATAATAATAATTATTATTTGTACATGATCCCAAATCCACTTCATTGAGCGATGACAACTCCTAGAAAGAGGCAGGTTGATTGCAGTGATGAGGCTTACAAAGTTGAAAAGGGCCAAGAAAATATAGCTTCTGAATACTGACTTTCTATATGCACACTGAAGAACATACACCCATCACATATCAACGATACCAGAGAGAAAAATTAAGTTAAACAGTTCAAAACAAAAACAAAAGAGAGCCCAAACTTACATTAGTAGATTTAAGTTCCATTGTTTTCTCTACAGGGTCAACTACAGAATGTTCTTGCACATATGTTTTGGTTCTTGCTGCACCAATAATCTAAATAAAACATATCGAATTAGTAATTAGAAGGCGGCTTTCTTAACCAAGTGTATCAATATTGTATTTTATAACAATATTGTAAGGTATAAATGTGCACAGCATGTGGAATGAAAAATCTGTTTTGAAAAAAGAGGAAACAAAGGTCAGAAGGAAAGCCTATCTGATGTTGAAATCACCTAGGTGTAAGCAGGAAGTATGAAGTGGCAATATACAAATACGAAATTTGGCATCTAGAAAAGGGAGAACTCAAGAGATCTGTCAGTGTCTCCCAGAACGGTCCAAGGCGGAAGTCCCCACGGCCTCTTTCTCCAAATAGCTTAAAGAAGACAGCTATGGCACAGTGGAAGAGCACACGCTAGCACCCAGTGTCCCTCCATGTGCTGTGACCCCCGAGCCCATCTCCTGACTGCACTCACTGCCATGTCTGTGCTATCTAATGCCACGGTCTGTATAAAGGAGGTCACCAGTACATTCTTGTTGAAAAATGTGCGTTTAGTTTTCTGAGTGGAGCTTGATAGAAACCTGGATTCACTTATTACACCAGTTTTTTCACTTACAATAAATGAGCATTCTAGTTTCTTGCTATTAAATTAGCTCTTTATAACTGAATAGAAATGTTTCTAAATGTACAGGAAGGAATACCTGACTATGGCACAAAGGTGACAACAGCAAGTCTGAGAATTACTTTCCTTACTTGATGTGTACAACCTACCACTGTCCACAGCAACTGTCACCTAGCAGTCATGATTAGACCAGTAATGCTAAATAAATCTTACTGGTCTCAAGTTGCTAGAAAAAGCAGAAAAAACAATGTAACTCCTTTTCAATTCTGGAGCCTTAGCTGGCTTCCTTCAGAGGGTCTTATCGAGTGCCTCCATGAAGACTGTAATAATATTTCCAATTCATTATACACTCATAACTGAAGTTTATTATAATACGATTTTTTTTTTTTTGTTTTTTTTTTTGCGGCACCAGGGATCAAACTCACAACCTCGCACCTTCCAGACAGGCACTTAAGCCACTGAGCCAAACTCCCGGCCCTATAATACGATTTGAACTGATGCAAAAATGACATTCGGAATCTGCTCCCACAACCTATTTGCAATTATAATGTGGTTTAGAAAACTTCTCTACTGCAGTCCCATTTCTCTGGGAACCAGGACACACTTACAGACTTCACAATGGAAGGCAGTCCCCACTCCGTGCTGAGCAGTCTGTGGCTGTGCAGCTTTCCAGAGGGGTCTATGTGTCTGTCCAGCACATCAACTCCAACCACACTCGGGTTCATAGGGTTTGGGTATTTCTGCATCGCAGCTGTGGTAACAGTCTCCCATGGGTGGCTGCCAACATAAATGGAAAATTGTTAAAAATGTGCATATGAATTAAACAATTTTTATAAGCCATCAAATTATTCTTTACAATGGAAACTTAATTAGTTTACCTAGTGAAAATAACTTTCTGAAACACTGACTGAATGATGATTTTGGGAGCTGGATCAACATTTTTAATGTGTACAAACCGGTATTTTTCTACAACAGAGGCTACACACAGAATAACTGGTTAACTACAAAGAACGAACTACCTACAGTAGAGTTTCCTAAATGATCTCTTCACATGTAAATTGTTTGGAAAGAGAACCACCAATTCATAAACATGTATGTAAAAATTAGGGTCTTCTGAAAAAAATAGCAAAAAAAATCATTTATTCTTTGTCTGACAATTTTATGAACTTATGAAGAGTAAAAGAACTTATAGACACTAAATTATTTTTTTTTTAAAAAAGCAGGGACTGTATACTGTTACAGGGGTTACAAAAAGACACTAAATATCATTAGTTATTAAAATTTTCTCTTTATATCAATAAATAAAAGTGATCCTGCCAGTTAATAGCCATTGTTTTCCTCAAAGAGGTGATTTTGTTTCAAAACGGTCACTAAATACAATAAATGTCATTAAGGCACTCCTACTATGTCATTTTCTGATAATTTCTCTTAATAATAAGTACTTATCACCTAGGGCTGAAGTGGTAGTATTACCATATCACTTGAGAATGTGAAGTGTTTTTCTTCTGTTTTTAAATTTATTTTCATTAAACAGCCATTTTGAATATTGCAACCATCGTCAAATTTCTATCCTGTTTTGTAAACCTGTAATGTTACTGTTGTGTATTTACTCTATAGTCGTTTGTCTCTTTCGTTTTTTGTCTTTGTTATATGTCTTTTTTTCTTTTCTTTTAAATAAAAAAATTTATTTTTATTTTAAACAGAAGAAAAGTAAGAAATTAAAATAATTTCACAACAAGCCAATAGGAGGGTAACAATAATCAGCACACTGCATATTGTTATATTCACAGCAGTTGTTTAGGGTATAAGATATAAACATGAAACATCGTCCAGAAAATTATTAGCACAAAACTTTCCCCTCAGTGAATCAAGAGAAACCAGCTATATGACTATCTTTATGATTGCACTATTATTTTTAAATAAACATTTTGCATTAAAAATGAAATCTGAAGATGACCCTGTGAAAATTACTTTTCACTCAAAATTATTTTTCTGTAACTATCTTAACTGATTTTTTATATGCACAGATTTTCTTTCAGTTCATCATACAAGTGAAACAATGTGATGGTTACATATGTGTGACTTATTTAATTCACTGAGAAGTGCATTTTCAAGGTGCATCCATTTAAGCATGAAAATGTCTAATTTATTGTTCTTTATAGCTGAGTAGTAGTCCATTATATAGAAATACCACATCTTTTTTGTCCATTCCTCAGCTGAGGGGCATTTAGGTTGTTTCCAAGATCTAGCTATTGTGAACTGGGCACGTATAAACATAGGTGCACATATATCGCTGTGGTAGGATGTTTTTAATTCTTTTGGGAAGATACCCAGAAGCGGAAGAGCTGGGTCAAATGGGACCTCCAATCCTAGCTTTTTGAGGAATCTCCACACTGACTTCCACAGTGGTTGCACCAGCCTGCATTCCCACCCACAGTGGAGAAGGGTTCCTTTTTGACCACAGACCCTCCAGCATTTGTTATTGGTTGACTTCTTAATACCAGCCATTCTGGGGTGAGGTGGAATCTCAGTGTTACTTTCATTTGCATCTCACGAATGGCCAGTGCTGTTGAACATTTTTTCACGTATTTACTTGCTGTTTGTACTTCTTCATCTGAGAGGTGTGTGTTCATCTCAGATGCCCATTTTTGGATTGGGTCTTTAGTGTTTTCATTTTCTTGAAAAAGCATATATGCTTGAGTGATTCACAATGTAATGTATGTTTGCTTTCTTCACAAGCCTATGAATAAGATGCTTGTTCAAAAGACATCCTTTTTAACAACAATTAGTATTGAAGAACCCCCTTTTAACTACAATTAGTATTAAAGGTGGTTTAATCCACCTGTGGTCTGATTCTAACCCTGCCACACTATTTATCTTCCCTTGTTCCCTTCACTTATCTTTGAGGTACTGGGAATTGAACTCACAGTCTTCAAATTGAGCTATACCCAGTTTTTTCTGAATTTTGAGACAGGGTCCTGCTAAGTTGCTAAATTGCGCAGGGTGGGCTTAAATTTGGGGTCCTCTTGTCTTAGCCTCCCAGATTTCTGGGATTACAGGTGTAGCCACCATACCTGGCTTGTCTTCATTCTACAGGAAAAAGATGAGGTCTGGAGATGATTTTCAAGCTACACTGACATAAACCACACAGCATTACTTCTTATTTTTATAGAAGCAAAAGAGCAGACATTAATCTATTTCAACTTTTCAGAGAACTCGGACTGACAACTACATCTTGTCAACAGAAAGAAAACCTCAACTCCATTAATTTCTTAGAACCCTGGACAATCAGTGACATGATTTTTAATGTCTTCATTTTCTCATCAATATTGTATAAATTAACCTTATTCTGTTTCTAATCTCAAGCCTTATTGAGTAATCAATTCAGATATATAAGTGGAACTGCTTCATAAATCGAAACCATCCTCACAAATTGAAATGATACAGGCCAAGCACTCCGATTGTTACCAAGGCAACTATCTAAAATGAAAATCTGATGAACCTCTTTCCTGTCCATCTAGCTATATACCATGGTTAGCTGGTTTCTATGCACTTATCTCTTCCCACTGCCCCCTCTAAAAAATAACCACATGGCTTCAGGGTGGGTATGCATTATTTGTAATTTAGGTTATCTGTTTTCTAAGCCAACTTAAAAACATCTCTGTTGATTTAGCTTGGACTAAGACTGCTTTATGAAACATAATTAGATCAAATATTACAAAAGATACACATTATGATTAACAGTCTTCCAGCAATTAGTTTCAACTGTATTAACTTAATTATGTGAAAAAGATCTAACACTAGAAGACACGAAAAGATACCACCAAAGTGGACCCAAGACAACCTATACAATTTCTTCACCTATAAAGGAGGTGTGGACTTGGTGAACTCTATAGAAGCACTATGTGTCTTAACTTGTTTACTAGAATGTGCTGGTTCAAAGAACAGTGCCCAGCACACACTGGGATTTTTTCTTCTTTTTTTTGAAGACAGTCTCACTATGTGGTTCAGGATGGCCTTGAACTCACTCTGGAGCCCAGGTTGGCCTCAATCTCCAGTGATCCTCCTGCCTTAGCTACCTGAGTGCTGAGAATACAGGTGTGTGCCACCACACCCACCCAGGGCATTCTTGTATGTTGAAGGAATCAATGACTGACTTCAAATGAATGCCAACTTTACGCCAGGCCTCAAGAGGAAGTAGAGCTGGAAAATCAAGGGTAGGTAAGATGTGGAATGATGCCTTAGTTATTGCTTCAGAGAGTATCATGATGACGAGAGTGAGAAGATTTGTGAGAGGACATTATGCCTTCAACTTCAGAGCAGCTCAGTGTGATGAACCTCTGGATACGTGGGTAGTGATTTCAGGTGTCTGGCAGGCACCTGACAATAAGGATTTAAAGTTCAAGACTGGCTGGTGCTCAGTGCCGTACATGTCAGTGTGTAGATGGGACTTTAACTGAGTAGCCCAACTATCTGGAGAGCAAGCCCAACTAGGACTTTCTCCGCCGGCACATGGACAGCATTTACTTGCATGTGTCTATCTTGTAGAACGAAGACAGAAGAGCTCTCGTCAAACTTCTAAGAGGTCTGTGACAAAAAGAGAAAAAAAATACTAAAGTTCCTAATGAAATGCAAGACAGGAAGGCCAACAACTGAACCTCAATGAACACTTACACTGACAGGGATAAAGAGGTCAATATTGAAAGGGGCAGTAGAAGAGAAGAGGGGAGTGGGGGACACGCTGAAAAGAAGAAAGAGCATTAGGGAAGAGAAGGGAGTTCAAAGAATAATCAGAGACCTGGATATAAAAACAGAAACTTTAAAACTGTTGGAAGATTAACCTAAGGGAAACACTTGAAGCTATAGTCTCAGGCAAGGACTTCTTGAACAGAACTCCAGTAACACAAGGAATAATGTCAAGAATCAATAAATGGGGCTACATTAAATTAAAAAGCTTCTACACAGCAAAGCAAACGGAATGAAAAGACAACCTACAGAATGGGAAAATATTTTTGCCAGGTACTCTTCTGATAGAGAACTAATATCTGGACTATATGAAGAACTAAAAAGAAACCTAATCTCCCCCAAACAAATGACCCAATCATGAAATGGGCAAGTGAGGTGAAGAGACACTTCTCAAAACAAGTACAAACAACCAATAAATACAAGAAAAAAATATTCATCATCTTTAGCCACTAGGGAAATGCAATCTCTTTGAGATTTCATCTTCCCCAGTTAAAATGGCTATCATTAAGAAAAAGAGTTGGCAAGGATGAGGGAAGAAAAAGGAACCCTTTACACTGCTTGTGGGAATGTAATGCAAATCAGTATGGGCATTCCTGAAAAAACTAAAAGTAGAAATTTCATTTGACCCAGCTACCACTCCTGGATATACTCCCGAAGGAGTTAAAGACATCATACTATAATGGTAAGTGCATGTCTGCCCAAGTTTATAGCAGCTCATTTCACATTAACTAAACTCTGGAAACAATCTTGATGCTCATCAATAGGCAAGTGGAAAAACAAAATGTGAGATACATAGAGTCTGCCAAAAAATGCATACACACTTTAAGAAACATAGTGTGATTTTTTTCAACAGGTGACATTATTCTCAGATGAGTGACCCCAAGGATGTCGTATATCAAATAAAACCCACTATGCTGCTGGCCCTTAGAGAAGGAACCAAAGATGCTGACCAAGGTCACCCAAGCAGCAGTTCACCATACTAATAAATGTCTGGAAGCTAATGGCCACTGTTTTGAGCACCTCTTGTAATTGTAGAGGTCAAAGGGAACTTCTGTCAATCTCATGATGTCTCAATAATTTTAGTATTAAAATATTTATACAAGGTTTTCTTTTCTTGAGGTGTGTATACATTTTTTGGCAGACTCAGTGTGTGTGTGTGTGTGTGTGTGGTGTATAAGTATAAAAATAAATTCAGCCATAAAGAAGAATGAGAGCAAATCATTTGCAGGAAAATGGATGGACCTTGAGATCTTAACGTTAAGTGAAATAAATCAGACATAGAAACTATCACATGGTTTTGTTTATATGAGAAATCTAATAATATAAATAAAAGGATAAAGAAAAGATGGCAGGAGAATTCAGGAAAAAATGTATTTTGGAGATAGGGAAGAGAAAGGGGGTAGGTTTGAGAGAGGGGTAAAGGAATCGAAAATGAACAAGCTATGTTATATACATGTACCAGTTTCCCCAAACAAACTTAACTTTGATGTATTACAAACATACACTATTAAAAGAAAAAAAAAATCAAGAGACTCAGAGCCAAGTTCAAATCAGGAAGAGCACTGAGGTTCAGCATCCCTGGTGTTGAAATGGTCTAGTGAAGAATGTGACCACGTTAAAGAACGTGAGGAAGACTACAGATTTAGGATCTTCTCCTGAAGAAGGGTCATAAAATTAGGGAGAAAAGAAAGCTTCCTTTTGGTTCTAATAGTTCGTTCCAGGAAACAGTGGGCTCTAAGATAAGTCTGATTCACTATGAAAAAAAGTTGACAATTTTTTTTTTTTTGAGACAGGGTCTTGCTTTGTAGTTCAGGTGGCCTTGAACTCCTTATGCAGCCCAAGTTGGCCTCAAACTCACTACAATCTTCCTGCCTCAGCCTCTCAAGTGCTGGGATTATAGGTGTGTGCCACCACACCTGGCTGACAACTTCTTTTAAAACTGTCCCCAGAAACGTTTTTTAAAGCTTAAATGTCTACACTAAAATATACCACAAAGCTATAATAATTCAAACAATGTGGCAGCCGCAGGATGTGCCAAATACAGCAGCTAGCTTAGAAAGGGACTCAAATACAAATCACCAACAATGGCATTTACATCAGTGGAAGTGGGACTGGGGATATGTCTCAGTGGTAGGGTACTTGCCTAGTAAGTGTAAAACCCTGGAAAAAAAGAAAACACTTCAAGGGAAGTCAGCCAATAGAGTCCTGGAGTTAACCCTGACTAACGATTTATTTGGGCCAAAAATGACATGGCTGCATATATTTGTGATTTTTTTTTTCTATGTGAAGTTGTAGATTCTGAAGATAATTTACAATGTTCCACTGGTTTAAGGTTTATTTTTGTTACTAAGGCTCACGATAATTGCCGGGTGTGATGATGCATGCCTGCAGTCCCAGCACTTTGGAAGGCTGAGACAGGAGGATCACAGTGAGTTTGATGCCAGCCTGGGCTTCATAGTGAGTTCAAGGTCAGTCTGAAGTACCAAACAAGACCCTGTCTCAAAACAAAACAAAAATAAAGTTCATGACAACCGAAACTGAATGTGGCCTGAGAGATCTTACACAGACTGATCAAACGTCATCTTCCATTTCAGAAAAAATGGGAAACCAAGGTCACAAACTTGTTGGAGCCAGAGCAAGGCCTTAGACTTCAAAACCAAGGTTCTGCGTTCCCGAGATGAACGAGTTGTCATCAAGGCTTCACATTCTGGTGGCCTCAGATCATCTGAAATTCGTGTTCAGGGTTGGAAATTTCACCCAGAAGGGGGTTGCTGCCAATTGGACTCATGAGACGACCCACGCCTCTCTTGGGACCCGTGGGTCCCCAACCCAACTGGGCTTTGCCAGGCCGGAAGTGGCTGCCTACAACCTGTCGAGAGCCTCGTGCTGTGCGACGGCCCCTAGATCCCGCAGGCGCGACGCCCGCTCCCCCGACTCCCGCCAGATCCCGCAGCCGCCACTTCCGGGCCCTGTGGTCGTGACCTTGCCTGCCCCACTCTCCCGGGGCCCAGGCTCGGCTCCCCTGCCAGTCCCGACGTCGGGAAGTTCCCTGAGATCTTCTCTGTCTCGCTCCACTCCAGGCCCGGAGCGTCCCAAACTTACTCAAATACATGCTCCGAAGTCCAGATCTTCATGGTGCCGGCGGCCTGCTCGATGTTCGGGCGGCGCTCCGGGACAATGAGGTACAGAGGTACTCCGGCCCCGCCCCTCACCCCGGCCGGCAACGCAGTGCGCAGGCGCCGTAAGGCCCGGCGCGAGGACGTCCCGACGCGCGGCCCCGCGCCCTATCCCGGCCCGGCTAGCGTAGGTCTAGCGCGGCGCAACCAAGCCCCGCCTCTCGCGCGGCGCTACTAAGGCAAGTCCCGCCCCTTGCGCGAGCGCAGCGCTGCGCGCCGGCGCAGATCTGAATAGCGCGCTCACGCCGGCCGGCGCCGTGCTGCGCAGGCGCTGTTTTGGGTAGGCGCTGGGAGACTCAGCGCAGTTGTCTGCGCCCTTTGGAATAGGAATGAGTTGGGAGGCCTGTGGCCTTGGAGAGTTGGATTTAATGCAGGTCCTACAAATAAGTTTCCGTGGCGTCGGGTTTGGAGATTCCTCCCGGACAGTTGCTCCCTCTTCCTGTTTCAGCTCGAGCAGCCCATTCCATCTGCCCGCATATTTGGGGCTCTCGCGGGGAGGGAGCAAGACACAGAGACCCAGCCAGTCCGGTTACTGGCCCGGAGAGGGCCCGTGGAAGCTTCACGTAGCCCTGAGTCTCTGGGTCTTGCCGCACCGTCCTTCCTCCACAGATCCTCCCACTTCACGTCCTCCCATCACAACATCCTGTTGCATTTTTTTAATACTTAACTCTCGAGATCATCTTGTTCGTCTAATTCCCACTAGACCGAATCTCTTGAACACAGATCTTGCCTGTCTTTCCCGACGATGATTCTCAGTGCCTCCTGTATGGCAAGAGCTAAAAAAAATTATGGAAAAGTGAAATAGTTACTTGTGGAATGAATTAATGAAACCATCTAGGTTGTTTTAACTTTAGACTGTAAGCCTCTGAGGGCGAGGCTGTTGTCAGGCTTGTTCAGGGATCCTTGTAATTATTTGTTGCATAAACGAGACAATGACTAAGAAGCGAGGGATCCGGAGGGGATGGCTTCAGCGATGAGACTTGTCCACTGGGTGTACTGCTAGGCTTAGCTGTCAGGGTAAGACTTCCTACCCGCGCTCCCCCGCTTGCCACAACCTTGTCCTTCCCAACAGCACAATTTGCATTTGAAATGGTTATGAAGGAAAATCTTTACGTTTGGTTACTTACAAGGTAGTTATAGAAGTACTTCTTCACTCTCGTTTTAAGTTTGATTGTTAAATAAAAACCAGGTTAATTTAGGAGGGAGGATAATTTTTTTCAAATAGCCAAAATCCTTTATATGAGAAAACAGAAAAATTACATTAGACAGGAAGGAAATGATATGGTTGAGTAGTTGCTAAGTGCAATTTATGGTACCTAGGATTTTTTTTTTCAATCCTAGGGTACTTAGAGTAATTTCTTGGGGAGGTAATGCTTTAAGGGCTGCTGAGAGTGCCTCGGCCTTGATTAAGATGCTAAGTTAATGTTGCTGGGTGTTCAGGAATCATCAGCACAGAACAGCCTGTCCCTGCTATTCCTGGAGCGCATGCGGCTATTTGCCATCCAGCATTCCTATTCTATTTATTTTAGAAAATGTTATTCTGCCCCCTAGTTCAAGATTTCTGTTTTTGAAAGTCTTGAAAGTTAAATGATACCTATTCTACCCCTCCCACGCACCCACTGTGTCAGTCTGTTATTTCACCTACTACATTTGAAATGTTGGGGATCAGGATATGGAAGGATGGACATCTGGGACCCAAGTGTTTTTTCTGTGTTTTTGCAGGGTGGAAAGGATACCATTTCTTTGCTTGCAAGACCTTTATGGCTACTCTTTCCTGGAGACTAATCTGAGACACACAGAGAGGAAGCCCATGAATGTTTATTAGAGCCCCAAACGCTGTATTAGTGACAGTACCTCTCACAAAAATAGGGAAATCATTAACTTGACTTGAAATTACATAACTGACTCTTATGACTGTGGTCCAGGAATGACACCTATCCCTATACGCTTCCGGTTAGGGGTCCTACCCTAGCCCCATGCCTGGGAAGAAAAATACAGATGTGACTTTCACCTACAAAAATCTTCAAAACTGGCTGAGAGGCACTGGGGATGTGGCTCAGTGGTAAAGTGCTTGCCTAGCATGCACAAAGCTATGGATTCAGTCCCCAGGACTGGAAAAAAAGACAAACCAAACTGGCTAGGAAGCAGAAATACAATCAAGAAATAACTAGAGGGTGCATAAAAAGGAGGGTTTTATGTCGAGAGCCAGGAAACCTAGGACTGTGAAGTGCAGGCTCAATCTTCTATAAAGGATGAATGGGGCATCTTCCTTGACTGTAGAGAAGATGGCTGCAGGGCTGGGACCAGAGATCGGTATGTGGAGAAGGGACATGGAGACACCAGTGTTACTGGGTGCCACGTCAGCAGGTTGCAGAGACAGACCTGGTGGGGAAAGCCAAGGAAGTTGGCTCAAACTCCAACTGGGCCCCAGCTCTCTTTATTTCCAGACTTCACTCACTGTTTGCACAATTTTTGTATTGCCTTTATCTCACCTGTTTCATAATTGCTTGATTTTTAAAATGTCAGTGTGGCATACAGCAGTCCACCCTTACGAATGTTTTTTCTTTTCACAGTTTCATAGTCAATCTGGTTCTAAAAATATTAAATGGAAAATTCCAGAAATAATTCATAAGTTTAAAATTATGCACAATTCTGAGTAGTGTGTTGAAACCTTGTGTCATCCTGCTCTATTCTGCCTTGCACATGTATCATTGCCTTATCCAGTGTATCCATGCTGTATATGCTACCCACCTGTTAGTGGGCTTCTCAGTTGCTAGAATATATCAGATTTTGAGGCACTGCAGTGCACATATGGAGGATCCAGTACTGTCTTTGGTTTTAGGCAAGGATCTTGCAACATATCCCCAGAGAATAAGGAGTAACTTCTGTAATTAAAAAAATGTGTTTTGTCTTTGTCCCTTGTTCCTGTTACAAAGCTCCTGAAACTCTTGGAATTTCCTGTGTTATAGGGTTGGCTTTTGTTATAAGAAGTTTTATTTTATTTTTTTAACATTACATCTGAGCTTATGCTAGTTAGTGACTTAAGTGGGGCCCACCTGGCCTCAGGGTAGGACAAGAAAGACCAGTTAGAAAGCTGGAACTTTTAGCGCCTCATATCAACTTCCGAAAAGGCAGCAAAAACCAGTGATTAAGTTCTATGAATACTCATAAGCAGGGAGCTTTGACAGGTTTTTGAGTTGGTAAATACATTCACAGGCCAGGAGGGTGGTGCATCTCAGCTTTATGATGACCAAAGTTCCTATGTTCTGGACCCACTGGGCCCTGCCCTCCACCTGGCTATTCATCAGTATCCTTCATAATAAGTGTGTGTTTCCTTGTGTTCTCTGAGGCATTCTAGCAAGTCATCATATTCCAGGAGGAAATGGTGACAATCCCAGTTTACAGCTGGTCAGTTGAAGCCAGATTACAAACTGGGACTTGGGATTGGTATATTAAGTTGGGACAGTCTTGAAAGTTGACCCCTCAATCTGTGGGATCTAACTCTATTTCTGAGCAGGGTATCAGCATTGAAAGGTCCTCTGGAGAATTGCCTGGTGTGTGTGGGAAACGCACTGAGTCTCTGATGTTGGAAGTATGTCTGTGTTGCGTGAGTCTAGTAAGAGGAAACACGGTTTTTGTCAGACTCAGTTTCTTTAAAATATGTCATATTGAGCCGGGCGTGGTGGTGCACGCCTTTAATCCCAGCACTTGGGAGGCTGAGGTAGGAGGAGTGTTGTGAGTTCAAGGCCTGCTTGGGCTACAACACAAACGCAAGGCTGGCCTGAGCTACATAGTGCGACCCTGCCTCAAAAAACCAGGGCAGGGAGTTTGGCTCAGTGGCTTAAGCGCCTGCCCTAAAAGGTGTGAGGTTGTGAGTTCAATCCCCGGTGCCGCAAAAAAAAAAAAAAAAAAAAAAAAAGTCACAATGGAATTTTATATAACTATTGTACCATCAATAGAAAACCAGTGTGTTTCCCCCTCCTAATATATGCTAAATATGTAACCCTTAAAATAAAGCAGTAAACCCTGTGGGCTCCCTAACATCTTTTCATGTACTCCAGAAATGGATCTTTGGGCCTGATTTACACACTTATCAGCTACTTTTTGTGTGGTACTGGGGATTGGATTCAGGGTCTTGTGTATGCTAGGCAAGCACTTTGCCACTGAACTACCTCTTAGCTCAGCTGCTTTTTTGACACTTACTTATTCTCCTCAAACTCTAAACCAGCCTCTCTTCCAAACCTCTCAGCAATGACCTTTATCTTGGAATTACTGTGAACTTGCAATTCCCTTCCCGTCCTCTTTCAGACAGCGTGTATTCTCCTTAGTCCTCTGTATTTCTTCTTGACTCAGAGAATGTGACCTTTCTCTTCTCCAGTACTTTTGCCTTTGCTTCCTTCATTAATTTATTGCACAAATAGCACCGATCATCTATTCCAGGCCCTCTTTGTCCACTACAGCAGCCTGAGGGAGGAAGGGTGATTTCCCTCAAGGGTGTTGGGTAATGCCTGCAGACATGGTTGGTTGTCACCACCATGGCGAAGGGGCTGTTGGTTTCTCGTGTGAAGACAGCAGGAAGGTTGTTCGGGATCTTACAGGCCTCAGGACGGGGCAGTCCCTCTACAACAAAGAAGACCATGGTCCCAAATGTCAACAGTATAGATCCTATGGCATATGAGTAACAGGCTCTTATAACCGACCTCAGTCTACCTGTCTGGCTTCAAAGTTTTGTCCTTACCTGCTGCTTGTATGTTTTGTTGTTTTTGTTTTTGTAGCTTCTTTGTAAATAAAACAAAACAAAACAACCCCGGAGTTTTGTCCTTGCATTTGCCAACTCTGCTGAAACCTGTAGCTGTATCAGTTACTCTTTTTTCCTACATACTTCCACACCCTCGAACTCTGAACATGGTGTTCTTTGCACCTGGAGTGCACTTTACCCATATTTATTCTGAAGAGTCTTACTCACATTTTTAGGTTCTGAGCAAATATTCCACTCCCTGTGGGCCTATCTAAAGTGCCTTCCACAGAGCTCAGTACAAAGCCTTATTCTGCTTCTGGATTATCAATGGAATTTTATATAGCCTACACGATGACACATTATAGCACAAGCATTATGTGTGTGTTTACATTACAGTTTAAAGTACAAAGTGAAGATTTCTGTGTTGGAGCGAGGAGTGTCTGCCTTATTGATCTTTCATGTTTTGAGTTCTTTTTATCACGTGGCCCCAAAGGGAAGTAAGACTCATTACCACATGAAAATATTACTATTGAAGCAAATATTTATAAACTTAGTGCCTGATTGATCTTCACCAATCAAGCCTAAATGCTTTCTGGTCTCTCACTGGTTGGCCAAGGCTAAACATATGTCATCGGTGATTGGAAAGTGAGACTGAGATTCTTGGGAAAGATGCAGAATTTCATCAGGTTAATGAGAGTGATGTTCAAGAACTCCTTCATCCCCCACACCAACCTAGCGGTAGATGATTTTGTGTAGGACTAAGGTAGTCGACACTTGAGAAAAAAAAACTGACACCAGATAACCCCAAAAGAAAAAGAATATCATAAGGAAATGATTTGAATAAGGGGACTTGAGAGAGACCCATGGAAACATGAATCAAATCCCTGAATGTTTCTGCAAAGACATCCATCACTACCATTGGGCTGTGAAATTCAAACATATTGTGAAGTGTTATTTTCTATTCTGGTAGAGAAAATTATGACAAAATTAGCACTTGACTCGCTCTACATGATAAGAATTTGCATAGAGTTACAATTTTAATCTGGTTTTTATGGGTGTACATAGACCTCATAGTGTGTAGATATATCGTAATATATGTATATATACTACCTATATGCATATGTATGTGTGTATATATAAACTTATTATCATCATTTGCATCTCATTTTTTCAGTTTAAAGTCTCAGCTCCACTATTTGTTTTCACTGTTTACTATGAAATTTTGGCGTTGATTTTAAGTGGATTTTTTGGTACCAGTTTCACACTAAAAATGAGAACTCCAATAGCTGGGATGCTATGGTAAGATGAGTTAAGAAAAAGGTGCAATAGGTATTTAGGATGAGAAACAGGCAGAGCTAGTAAGAAGTGTGTGTGTGTGTGCGTGTGTGTGTGTCTGGGCTTGGGGTGGGGATTCTGGCCATTTTAAGAAAAAACTTTGGGACACTCATTCGCTTTTTTACTTTGGGATACAGGTAGCCCCTATACAATGAAGAACCAGTGACCCTGAGTGACCCTAGAGTGAGCCAGAGCTGTGTCCAGCACAACTCAAACTGAGCTCACGATGATGCTTCTCGGATTGTGCCTGCCTGGAGAATTTGGCTCCTAAATAGAGACCAGAAAGTGGAGGAGCTCAGAGTCCTACCTGCTGTCTGGCCACATATGGGGTCCATTGCTCATTTCTCCAAAGGGGACCTCCCCATTGTAGGAACCCCATATTGTTCTAATTTAACTACCTAGAGTCAAGTTCAAGTTAGTTACTGCTAGTGATGGAAGAGTTCAAGTAGCTGTGTCCAGGACTTTGTATGTGTATGGGTTTTGTTTACCTAGATATTTAGCCAAGTTATTAATAAATTGATGGAATGAGAAATAAATCTCCTCTTCTGAGAGGGCCTTAGTTATTCCTCTAATTCCTCATCTTGAGAAATAGCGAGCGATTTCTTAAAGCTGGATTAATTTGTCTTACTAGTGGTCTTCCGTAACCAGGTAGTTCGTACCAAAATAAATTTTATGTTCTTTCTATGCTAAAAGCCTTAACCCTGAAACACACACATGTGCGCACGCACACACACACACAGTCATTATTCATGTGTGCTCCAGTGAACCATTCTTGCCACCCTTTGTTTCATATTAACTTAATTGATATTGTTTGGACTCTGTAACAACATCAGGAGATAGAAAGATAGGGGGAGACCCACGGCCATCTGTCAAGGACCTGAAGACCCAGAAGGCTCAAGCAGCATTTGGAAGTACACAGAGCAGAGAGAAATTTTCATGTTTCTTCTAAGTGCACTCTTATTGGAAGTCACCCAGACAGCGACCTGCTGTTCTGCAGCCACGGCCCACAGCGCAGGTCACTGCACATCTGTCATGCTATCAAGGGTGAGTGGGTGACCATCTACGTGCCAAGAGTCATCCTCTTTGTGAAAAGGATAATTAGGTTTACAAAAGGGGACAGAGGCTGGCTCTTGTCACAGAGCTTGGCAGGTCCCTTCATTTGACTGGAGGCAATTTAGTTCTCTATCTTTGATGGAGGCAAATGGACCAATCCAGAGACCTTGAAAGGGGTCCCTTCCAAGTTCCCTGTCCGAAGGGGACCTTGGAAATGGAGATGTGCGTGTGCAGCTGCACACTGCCCTGGGAGGGATCCAGACAGCTCTTTCCATGTGACTTATTCTTGCTCAACTTTATCTTGATGACCTTTTAGATATAACGTTTCAGTGCCCGGTGGCTTGAACAGG